>CAUZXS010004994.1:0-30000 GCA_963585895.1 Sepioteuthis lessoniana
AGTGGCTGCTTGGTTTGATGGGTAATTCGGTTGATTTGTGTTGTGGCCCGACCCAAACTAGTTCCTGCTTCTTTCTCTCTTTTATACTTCTACTCCCGCGTTTTCGCTTTTCTCTCCTCGAAGTCAGCTCGCTACACCCACCCTCATCAACGTCAGGTCTTCCCTCACCCTCAATCCAGGCTATCCTCTCACCCGCCCTACAACTTCCTGTTTCACCTCCGTGAAAATAGCAATCGGCCAGCAGCTGATCAAGCGTGTGGTGTTCTCATTTACAAATCCACACGCCCCCTACCACCACCACTGACACAAACAGACACAAAGAGACAGATATACAGAGGGGCAATTTTAGGCACATGTGGACACACATTCGACCTCTAACATATATATCCGTACATACACACACAGACGCACTCGGATATTTTACGGATAGAGACACACTTAAATTCACACTTTTACATATATATCGACACAAACGCAAACACACACATGAAGGCAATTTTTCGCATATGCATATCTTCATACACAGGCACACACACATACACACTCTCACACATACAAGGGCAATTTTACTTACACAAGGATTCACTCGTTCATTCTCTTACATATATATCTACACAAACTAGTCACACACATATACACACACGCTCTCTCACATATCCCGAAACCAATTCAACATTGATGAAGACGCAATCACATACACTTTTTACATATAAATACGCACACAGACATCTCTAACGCACCCCAGCGCCTATTTTACGCACATAAAGACACTCTTGCATTCAATCTATCTATCTATCTCTCTCTCTATATATATATATATATTAACACACATTCACAGACACACACATACACTTTCACACACACGCAGGAGCAATTTTACGTACATATAGACACAATAACATTCACTCTGACACATATAAAGTTGGCGATCGTAGTCGAAGGCGACCAGAAGGCTCTCTTTTCAATAGCTACTACACCGAGGTATAGGGGAGGGCGCTACTCCTTTCCCTGGATTGCTCCATTTTACCCTTGATACGTACCTTATATTGCTGAGTGTTAAGCAAGGTGGTATCAAATACCATTTTTGAAGTCTTTGGTATGACACGGCCTGGGAATGAACCCGGGGCCCCCAGACCATTGGCGAACACTTTACCCTCTTGACCAATGAGTATATATATATATATATATATATATTCACACACACACACACACACACACACACTTTCATACACACACAGAGGAGCAATTTTTCGTACATAAAGACACACACATATTTACTCTGACGTATACATCCATACACAGACGTGCACACACACGCACACACATACACACACATACACACACATACACAAGGGCATTTTTACATATATAAAGTCTCGCTCACATTGTCTCTCTTACATATATATATATATATATATATTGTAATCCACAGACAGACTGTTTCGTTCTATCAGAACTCTTCAGTGTATATATATATATATATATATACTCATACGTGCGCACAGAAAGATTACCACTGCCACGTGACAGTTGTCCACAAGATTTCACAGATACTGGGAATTCCTGTGAGTTGAAACTGTAGTGACAATATGCCAGACTAATATAAGCGTGGGTTTTTATGGCATATCAACCTTTGTAGGTTATTTAATGCCAAATCCATTTTTTACAAACAACCTGTTCTATTTCAAACAATTCAATTTAGCATGGGTACACAGTTAAATTGTCAAAAAACATCTATTTCAAGCTATTCAGTTTGGTCCAACAGTTTTAATTCAAACAATTCAGTTTAGAATAAGTATAGATTTTGTTTACACACAGATAAATGTCAAAACAGTTATTTTTAAAGCAATTCAGTTTAGCATTATTACAGTTTCAATGTCAAAAACAGTTCCATTTGGAACATTGTAGTTTAGCATAAGTACGCCGTTTAGTTCTATTTGAACCATTGATAGGACTCTATCAGGTGCTACCAATCTGGAACAGAGTGGAACCTGGATCGATGGCAATGAAGGGGTGCTCTGCATTTCCCAAAGCTCAAGCATTACTAGAACTTCGCCGTCAGACTGTTTAGTGTCATATCAAGGACAACGGTTGTGGGGGTACCCGTTTTCAGAGAGGCAGCCACAATACTCTACAGCCCTAGCCGACTTGGCAAGGTTAATTATGTTCATTATTGGTAGTGCAATGGGTTTGTTATTTAGCGGATGATATTTTGTTGGCCATGTGCCAGACTAGAGTTAGTTACATCAATAACTCCAAATATTCAAATGCAAGATTCTCTGTCTGTCTATGTGTCTGTCTGTCTGTCTGTCTGTCTCAATATATATATATATATATATATATATATATATATATATATTTCTTTAAGAAAAAACAATAACCGGTCACATTAGGATTATAAATTTATTTCCATCCTTTTATGAGTTTTTGATATAAATCAAAAACACACAAAAAAAAATTAACAGGACTTCTTCAGATCTTATGGATAAAATAATTCAGAATAGACACAGGAAAGAAGAGTGGGAGGGGATAGAAGAGGGGTGAAGAGTTTTCTCCTCATTAAGCCCACTTCCGTTTTTATTTATTTTTTTTTATTGCCGGTTGGAATTATAGTAAATTAATTTCTTTTTAATTTAAATACATTTCGACATATACATAAATATATATATAATTTATGAACGATCAGAACTTATATCCAAATATTCATATAAAAAATTTCCAACTAATCTACTTGAAAATTAATGACACTAGATATTTATAATAATTATAACTTGCCGAATTGTGGACTTTACCGCTCCAGCTGACAAACTGAAGGAAATCAAAAAGAGAGATTAGTACCTAGACCTTGCAAGAGAACTGAAAAAATATGGAGCATAAAAGTGACGGCGATATCAATCGTAATTGGTGCGCACGGTACAGTCACCAAAGGATTGGTTCTGAAGGACTTAGAGATAAGATGGCGAATGGAGACCATCCAAACTACAGCATTGTTGGGAACGGGCAGAATACTGAGAAGAGTCCTAGAGACGTGAGGAGACTTGTTGTCACTCAAACTCCAGTGTAAAACTATCAGGTAACGCTGATGTGAAGAACTCACAAGTGAGAAGAAGAAGAAGAAGAAGAAGAAGAAGAAGAAGAAAAAGAAGAAGAAGAAGAAGAAGAAGAAGAAGAAGAAGAAGATAAATAAGGAATAAAATAAAATAAATAAATAAATAAGTAAACGTGAGAATAGATAAGACACAACGAAATAGCAAATGTAGGTTATGTGGTGATAGAGACGAATCTATCAATCACATAATAAGCGAATGCGGCAAATTAGCACAGAAGGAGTACAAGACTAGATACGAAGGGTGGGCAAGGTGATCCACGGGGAAATATGCAAGAAATTTAAATTTGACCAGACGAACAAATGGTATATGCACAACCCAGGATCTGTCCTAGAAAATGACAGACATAAACTCCAAATGGAATTTTGACATACAAATGGATCACCTAATATCGGCCAGACGACCAGACCTTATAATAATCAACAACACAAAAAAGAGAACTTGTAAAAGTGAACACAGAATAAAACTGAAAGAAAGGAAAAAGAAGGATAAGTACCTGCACCTTGCTTGGGAATTGAAAAACTATGGAACATGAGGTTGACAATTATACCAATCGTTATTGGTGCTTTCGGTATAGAAACGAAAGGATTATTAAAGGGACTGGAGGAATTGGAATTTGTAGGATGAGTGGAGACAATCCAAACTACAACATTATTGAGAACAGCCAGAATACTGAGAAGAGTCCTGGAGACTTGAGGAGACTTGCTGTCACTCAAACTTCAGTGAAAAACCATCAGCTAAAACTGATGTGAAAAACTCTCCAGGAGTAAATAATAAGTGATGATTGGCTCAAACCTTCAACCAAAAGCAAAATAGAAAAAACATATGAAATACGAAAAAAAAACTGCACTTTGCGGAACTGCTCATCTCCTTAGGATAGTACAATAAATATGATTCGACAATCTCATTCAAAAAAGAGACAAAAAATGAATACAAAGAAAACATATAATCACTACATTCCCTCATACTAGGTCTTGCGTAAAGACCCTGTAAAGGATGGCAAGAAAGAAAAAGTATAGCTGAAATTTAAATAATAATAATTTCTCAAGTGAACCCGAGAGGAACTTAAACAAATGGACCAAAGGACAAGAAAACTAATGACCATGCATAAGGCATTACACCCCAGAGACGACGTTGACAGACTCTATGTATCTAGAAAACAGGGAGGAAGAGGACTTGCCAGCATCGAAGACACCGTTGACGCATCCATAAAACGCCTCGAAGACTACATAGAAAAACACGAGCGAGGACTAATTACAACTATCAGAGTCGATACGGACAACACGATAAACGAAAGAATGACAACAACTAGGAAACAAAAATGGGAAGGAAAACAACTCTATGGCCGCTTTAAGCGTCTAATAAACAACATCTCACACCAGAAAACCTGGACCTGGCGAAGAAAAGGAAACCTTAAGAGAGAAACGGAATCCCTCCTAATAGCAGCACAGGACAACGCCATAAGAACGAATCATATCAAACAGAATCTCTCCTTAAGCAGCGCAAAACAACCAATCCAATCAAAGTGAGAATAGATAAGACGCAACAAAACAGTAAATGTAGGCTCTGCGGTGACAGAGACGAAACAATCAATCACATTATAAGCGAATGCAGCAAATTAGCACAGAAGGAGTACAAGGCGAGACACGATTGGATCGGCAAGGTGATCCACTGGGAAATGTGCAGGAAATTTCAATTTGACCATACAAACAAATGGAATATGCACAACCCGGCGCCTGTCCTAGAAAATGACTCGCATAAACTCCTATGGGACTTTAACATACAAACGGATCACCTAATCCCGGCCAGAAGACCAGACCTCATAATAATCAACAAAAGAAAGAGAATCTGCAAAATTGTTGACTTTGCTGTCCCGGCGGACCACAAAATAAATCTGAAGGAAAGTGAAAAGAAGGATACGTACGTTTTCAATAATGCTGTTGTTTGGATGGTCTCCACTCGGTCGCCAACTTCTAAATCTTCCAGGCCCTTTAATAATCCTTTAGTTACCGTGCCAAAAGCACCAATCACAATTGGTATAATTGTCACCTTCGTGTTTTTTTTCAATTCTCTAGCAAGGTCAAGATACTTATCTCTCTTTTCACATTCTTTCAGTATTATTCTGTGGTCAGCCAGGACAGTAAAGTCGACAATTTTGCAGATTTTCTTTTCTTTGTTGATTATTATAAGGTCTAGTCTTCTGGCCGAGATTCGGTGATCCGTTTGTATATCAAAGTCCCACAGGAGTTTGTGAGCGTCATTTTTCTAGGACAGGTGCTGGGTTGTGCATATACCATTTGTTGGCATGGTCAAATTAAAATTTCTTGCACATTTCCCAGTGAATCACCTTGCCCACCCAGTCGTGTCTAGCCTTTTTTTTCCTTCTGTGCCAATTTGCTTATTATTATTATTATTATTATTTTACTCATTTGAAAGTTTTTCCCACCAGCTTTGACTGATAGTTTTCCACTTGATTTTGAGTGATAGCTAGTCTTTTCAAGTCTTCAGGACTCTACTCAGTATTCTGATCGATCACATTATTGCTGTCGTTTGGATAGTCTCCACTCATCCTCTTATTTCCGAGTCCTCCAATCCTTTTATCAATCCTATGGTGACGGTATCGAGCACACCACTTTCAATTAGTATCACCGTCAGTTTCACGTTCCATAGTTTTTTTCCTTTCTCTAACATATAGGACTTTACACTCCTATAAATTATTTTGGGCGGTATGCCACTTGTTTCCACAAAGATGGCGGACGCTCAATATTCAGTCTCGGGAAACCATTGGCCAGGAGGACCATGTGACATGTTTAAAACTACGTCCGCGCGTAAATTCAAGCCCTGCGTTTTTGAGCCTCCTACAAGACGCGTATTTTCTATAAATACGTCGTCTTCAAACACTCTTGTTCTCTTTTCCGAAATTTCTTCGCAGCAGCAACACACTCCCTTCAGCGTGAATCAACAGGAGAGAAAAGCAACACCATGGATGGGCCTCGCAGACATTCATATACAATGACTATGAGACGTTTTCCAGTCTCTGAGAAACTGCCCGTTTCTAACCATAAAAAAGGACATTCTAAACTTGTAATTCTTTTTATAGCTTAGTTGTGTTACACACACACTTACACACACACACACACACGAGCTCACACATATACAAACACTATTATTTTGTTAGTAGAGTTAGTAATATTTTTTTTGTATCAATGTAAGATTTATTGTCGTAGAATATAAATTTGTTTTTTTTCGTCGCCTTGTTTTAAATGTTCATTTTGTCCGCGCCGTTTTACAACTTTTATTTGTTTCATATGCTTTATTCATTCATTTGTTTTATCCATGTGCTTATTCGCCCTTAATTCTAAACTAAACATGAAACTTGTGGGGAAGCATAACTACTAAACCTTATTCTATAAATATCAAACCTTATTCTAAATAGCAAAAATTCATTCACCTACAAACAACGTCTAATTACTAATTTTTTGTTCGCTTTCTTTCTGTTTTACGCTGTGGTCCGCCGTTTTTTTTGTTTTTTTTTTATTTGTTTGATATCCTTGGGCACCTCTGCTTTTTATCATCTTCTCCCGTCAACATTTTAAAAAATTCAAAAAAAATATACACTATTAAAACGATGTCTATGGACAATTCAAAATCAGTTAAGTTTTTTCCAATCCAAAAAATACCTTCTTAATTTCTTTTTCTTAACATTTTTTTTTTCTGAAATCATCCCATTGAATATTTTTTAACCCTATCACTGTTTCTGATCTGATAAGTCAATTTTTTCCACGAATATATCCAACTGTTATGAAAAAATTCCAGTTGGTTTGTTGAGAAGAAATATTGAAAATGCGAGGATCATTAAATAAGTTTCCAGGCTTTTTTCGTATGGGCGCTTTTATTGATAGTACACACATGAAACTCTAGCCCCCTTTAAAGTAATCTCCTCTGGCTGCAATGCACTTGTTGTGCCATTCCAACAGCTTCTGGAAGGCCCCATGGAAGTCCTCTTTTGTGAGCGTGTCAATGACCTTCGTCGCAGCCTCTTTCATCTCCTCAATTGTCTCATAAGTACGGCCTCTGAGCTTAGGGAATAACCAAAAGTCACGGGGAGCAAAGTCTAGACCATAGGGATGCCGAGGAACTGTCTTGATGCCCATCTTAGTCAAATAGTCTGTGACAAGGATGGAGTTGTGGAATGGTGCATTGTCCTGGTGGAAATGCTACTGACCCGATTTGAAGAGTACTGGCCTCTTCCGACGGAATTTCTTCCTGAACTCCCTTAAAACCTCAACATTGTAACCCTAACCTTAACCCTTTCACCAATCAATCAATTCTGGTGTATTGACTTCCTTACTCCTCCCACACCTCTCATCGTCCCTCACTTTCTCCCTGCCTTCCTTGAATCTCTTATGCCACTCAAAACTGATGCTCGATTCATGCAAGATGGTCGAAAAGCAGTCTGAAGCATTGCATACATTTCTGTGGCATTTTTCGAAGTTTAAAACAGAATTTTATTTATATCGTTCTTCCTCACATCCAGATTGCATTTTTGAAATTCACCAGCTGTGTGTATTCCAATTGCTGCTGTAGCTGTTCATTTGAACCTGAAATCATAAAAATTGGTCAGTCATCTCATAAGATGTTTTGCAATAACATATTAAATTTTCAAGTGTATACGACGATTTTAAATGCCTGTACGAAAAAAAAGTCTGGAAACCTATTGAATTCACACCGTACATGAGTCGTAATTAGAAATTCCATTCATTATTTCGAACGTTTTGCTTAAATGATCTCGCGTTCTCCTTTTGAGTAAAGTTATGATCAAGTCACGTTGCTAGCACGGATTTACCTAACTCTTTCTTTCTCTATTTGTTCCTATCACTCATATCCTCCGGCAGGTCTTCTAGATAACTTCCTATGTCCGCACAGGGCTGTTGTTGGTAAATTTTTGTTGGCTGGCCAACACTGGCACGTCCATGTAAAGTGGTCTATAGGAAAACGTCACTTATAATTTCATCCTTTCTTCTCCTGCAGTTTCCGCATGCCTTGTTCGTCTTATTTGGATGGTTTTAGAGATAGGCGATAAGTATCCGTTCAGCTGTCGTTTCGTGGGTTGTTGCTTCCAGGATTTGTTCAAGATAGCTCGAGGCATTGTGTTTCAGTTCCCGTTGAGCTTTTTTTCATTAGATTTAGTAAGCGTCCACGTGGTGCATCTGTACAGTATTATTGACACAACCACTGCTTGGAAGAAATTCAACCATCGAAAGATTACCATGGCTCTAGTAAAGTACTGAATCTTAATTTCTCCAAACTTTCCCTGGTACAGTAATATTTTATTCTTCTAATTTTTGTCTCTCTTCTAAAATTTTCAACCCATAACACTATTTTCTATCTGGAACAGCATCATTCCTTTGTAACTAGAAATGGGCACAAAAAACACTCTCTTTTGCAATTACAGATTGAACAAGTCCTGGCAGCAACACCCCACAAGACACCAACTGTACGGCCACCTGTCCCTTATCACGAAAACTATTCAAGTTAGACGAACCAGACATGCAGGACACTGCTGGAGAAGCAGGGACGAACTCATAAGAGATGTACTCTTATGGATCCCCACACATGGCCGTGCAGGACGACCAGCACGAACATACATTCAGCAGCTATGTGAGGATACGGGATGTTGTCCTGAAGACCTACCTAGGGCGATGAACGATAGGGAGGAGTGGCAAGAGAGGGTCAGGGATATCCGTGCTACCAGCGCGACATGATGATGATGATGATGAAAAAAAAACGTTTCAATAGCAAATGCATGTAACTCCAGGGTCCAAACTAAGTTTGTAACTCATCGTATCTCAAAACAAATTGTATGAAATTAACTGATATGACCACTTTGCCAGGGTCACCTCGTCCACACAGTTTGGGAGTTATACCTGGCGCAACCTGTATTACATTATCCTTTAATGAAATATAAATTGTTCCTTACCCATTGGTATTGGCATGTAACTAAATACAACCCTGTACCCACTGGATACAACGTCACCGTCTCTATACAATCGATCTCTCAAAATTTCTTTTTTTCTCTTACTTTTCTTGAGATTCTTAGATCCAGCACAGAGCAAGAATCTTTCCACGACGCCAGCCCTGGAGACTACTTACAACTTACTGACTAAGGAATCATCCCTTTTCGTTACTCTTTACACAGCCTCCCTGTCGTGTTCCAAACCTCCCGTCACCGGCTGTTATAGCCCCTCCCCAATGGTTGACCCACTCGAATTAGACGCTATCTTTTACCCTCTACCTCCAAGGCCCCAAATCTCGATAGGACGCTTATTAACTCGTAAAAACCTTCAGAGCGTAAGAACATGCTAAGTGTCTGCTTCAGTTTGACCAATAAGCTTAACCATCTGCTGACCATCTGTGGCCAGCGGTAATAAAAGACGAATCCGAAATGGACTCCACTAAATGTATCAACAATGCCACCAATTGCTGTCCAACAGGAAACCTAAAAACTAATTATATATATATATACCTATCATCTCCATACGGACACGACGGGACACATGGTTAAATAAGTGGATTTCAATTCAGAAATTTCCTTCTCCAAGCCTGGTTGCCTAACCAAGGTTAAAAAGAACAGTCTGTCCAACTATTTACTCATAGCTGAAAAGAGAATAGTTAGATTCTAATCTTACCTAGGTGTAATAACTCCATATGAAATGCAGACTCGTCCAGAATTCGAACTCAGGACTTCAACCAACCCAGTCAACTTAGGCTATAGAATACACTGACTGTACCTCCGCAGAGGGGTAAGATTACCCCGAGTGTCTGATATCACACAAACGAATCTTATGGTAAGGTTCCAGTAATGCTGGAGCTTTGGAAAATGCAGATTACCCCATCTTTGCCATCGATCCCAGGCCAACTGTGGCCTGGAGTAGTAGCACCAGATAGGTCCTATCCATGGGTGAAATAGAACTGTTTGATATTTAAGCTGAGTGCAAACAACAAATATCTTATGCTAAACTGAATTGGTTGAAATAGAACTGTTTGGAAATTTAACTTTGTGTAAACAAATGACTGATGTTTGATTAAATTGGAATTGACATATAGTTATACTTGGAACCATTTAACTTTGCTGACTTATTCTTACAAATCATATATATCTAATATGTATGTATAAAACGGATTTGGTATTAAATAACCTACAGTAGTTGATATGCCATAAAACCAAACCAAAACAAAACAAAACAAATATTAGATGACCACCGTGTCTCTTTCCTGCGATGGTATATATCATCATCATCATCATGTCACGCAGCCAGCATGGATCTCTCTGAGCCTCTCTCATTGTTCCATATCAATGGTCGCTCCCAGCAGGTCTCTTAGACTGCATCCTGTGTTCTCACAGAACTGTTGTAGGTAAGTTCTTGTTAGTCGGCCGACTTGGTAGCCCTACAGCTGGTAATTGTTAAATATAACGTAGCGTTCTTGTGCAGTTGCTAGCTATAGCTTTTTCTCTATACGTTTTTTTCAGCGTCCATGTGGTGTAATCCAAAAAGTATTATTAACACAACCGTAGCTCGGAGGTTACTGCGTTTTATTTTATCGGAAAGGGCAGACTTCCATATGATCAATAGTCCTATTTACCAACCCCTCCGCTCGGAGTTTAACAGGTTTGAAATCGGAGATTTCCTTCTCCTAGACTAGTCGCCTCACCAAGGCTGAAGAACCTAGTCTGCCCTACTATTTACCCATAGCTGGAGGGAGAATAATTGGATTCATACCTTTCCCAAGGGTATTAGTGCTATGTGAAATGTAATCAGGTTCGTCTAGGATTTGAACTCGTGTCGTCGTGTCCACATCCAGCGACGATAACCATTACACCACGGGCACCTCCATATGATCAATAGTCTATCGATAGCAGTCCAAGTCTTCGCTTATTGATGTCACTTTTATTTGATGAGATGTGAACAAGTCCATTTTTTAAGAAAACTGTTATTTTGATTGGAGATGGCTCTTTTTTGTTATTTAATGCCAAACACGATTTGTAAGCGAATAGTTTGTAGGTAATATTTTCAAACGAGCAAGTGGTTATTTGCTTGCGCACAGTTATATGATATGAAATATTCCTAATTAAAATAATTAGAACTATTTGATCCGTAGATCGAACAGTGACAAGTACTACCATTCTGAGTTTGAGTGGACCTGGGAGTAATTTTAATAAAAAGCTATTCCCCACTCCCCAGATCTCTAGAACTGGATTACCCCCATCAGATGCAGTTTACTATTGTACCAGAACATTCCTTTTTTAGTGGGGGGTCTTACTCCTCAGCAAGAGATAGATTTAGCTGGCCGGCCACATCCAACCGTTGAGTGATTTTTTTTTTCCGGCCCGCCGTCTTACACTGGATTGACAGTACAATTGACTTACAGTGCGACGAATTTTTTAAATCGAAATTACAGTTCGAATCCATGGCTGACCTTAAGAAATATATATTCTTTAATAAATATATTCTTTAAGAAATATATATTGCCAAGCGGAAAATATAAAAATATCTTGACTAATGGGAAACTAATCATATCATTATTTGCAAGTACATTTGCTAGTGAAGAACGTTTTTTCCAATATGAGATATAGTAGTTGGTTAGCAGCTTGGGTTTTATGGCATATCAACCTTTGTGGGTTATTTAACGCCAAATCCATTGTTATACACATAGTCAGTTCTATTTTGAATAATTTAGTCTAGAATGAGTCATCATCATCATATCGCGCTGGTAGCACGGATATCCCTGACCCTCTCTCGCCACTCCTCCCTATCGTTCATCGCCCTAGGTAGGTCTTCAGGACAACATCCTGTATCCTCACATAGCTGCTGAATGTACGTTTGAGCTGGTCGTCCTGCTTTTGCGCGGCCATGTGTGGGGATCCATAAGAGTACATCTCTTATGAGTTCATCTCTGCTTCTCCAGCAGTGTCCTGCATGTCTGGTTCGTCTAACTTGAATAGTTTTCGTGATAGGGGGCAGGTGGCCGTACAGTTGGTGTCTTGTGGGGTGTTGCTGCCAGGACTTGTTCAGGATTGCACGCAGCATTCTTGTGTAATTGCCATCTAGCTTCTTCTCCAGCCGTTTGTTAGCGTCCATGTAGTGCATCCATATAGCAGTATCGATGTGACCGCTGCCTGGAAGAAACTGCGTTTCATTTTATCGGTTAGGTCTGATTTCCATATAATCGATAGCCTATTGATAGCTGTCCATGCTTTCGTTAACCTCGTTTCGATGTCCTTTTCGGTTGATTCGACGCTGCTTCCTAGGTACGTGAATTTGTCTACTAGTTTAAGTGGGGTTCCTTCTAGAGTGGAGATGTCCCCCGTTTGGTTATAGCACATAAAAAAAAACTAACATGAGTACACAGTTTAATTTTCAAAAACATTTTCTATTTCAAACTATACAGTTTATTCAAACAGTTCTAATACAGCTAATTTTGTTTACACACAGTACAATGTCAAAACAGTTCTATATGTAACAATTCAGTTTAGTGTAAGTATAGTGTTAATGTCATAAACTGTTCCATTTCAAACAATTCAGTTTAGCATAAGCACGCAGTTTAAATGTATGTGCGGTTTAATTGTCAAAAACATTTCTATTTCAAGCTATTCGATTTAGTCAAACAGTTCTAATTCAAACAATTCATTTTAGCATATGAGATATATTAAAAGTCATTTAAAAAACAAGGTTGCGTGACGACCACCTGGATGATGTTTTACTCCTGTCATCAACAAATATTTCACCTGATGTGGAGCGGTTAACACTTGATAAGCAGAAACAAGAGTCTCTATAAATCAATAACGATTTCTAACTGTATTTCGTTTGTGGAAAGGAATTTTCTTCTTTTTTTTTCTTTTTCTTTTTTTTGTGATAGTTGAAGCTTTTCTGTTTTTCCTGCAGTAACAGAAGGAATTTACTGTTTTGTTCTGTTGTTGAAAGTATTTGTAGTCTTTTTTTATATTGTTTTGTTATTCCAGTAGAATAAGAGACCTTGTTAAAATAAAATTATATTAAATTCCTTGTTTTGCTTTAAACGTCCAGATAATTTATGTACATATCTAATAACATGGCCCTCCTCCATATAACTGCATAGATGTTTGGCCCTATCTCTACTAAAAGGTTGCCAACCTCTGTTTCAAGCCCAGTAGACAGTGCGAAAGATATAGTTTTAAAAAGATTAATGAATTTTTAGATTTGTACAATAGACGCCAATTCAATCACTGATACGATTGGGTTCTTCGTTTAATGGCATATCAACCTTCCTTGTATATTTAACGCCAAAGCTTTCCGTGTAGAAAGACAGTAATAGTACTGTCTAACCCTTAGCTTGTTGGTGCTTAACTTTCCCACGTGTATTTGTCCGAAAGTGAACGAAATCGTGCGACTGGAATCCGAACTCGCTCACGAAGATGTCGCAGTTCAGCACGTTAGCATCTACGCCAAGGCGACACACCAACCTTGGACACTGACGTTTAAATATGAAGTTTTTCCCAATTATTTTTTATCAGCTAAAAGTAAAAAGTTCCATCCCATCGCTATTGGTCACATGACAATTGAAATTTGAGCCAATATCCTTTCCACAATTGAGCAGCGTACCCAATAACACAATATAATGCGACACCTAATACATGACAGGCAGTCGGGCAGAACGAATGGCGGCTAATGAAGCCGAGAATGTGCCAAGAAAAATCACCAAAACCGAACGTCTCGATTTCGTTCACAATAACTAAAGCCGGCAGGCATTGTAGGTACAAGTAAAGATATACATAGCAATCACCAACGGCACTATTTCGACTATTGGCAGTCCGCACCGTAGCTATCACGAAACACTACATTTTCCCCTTGACATGTCCCTCGTGAAAACAATTCAGCGTCCGCTTGATTGGCCGGAAGTGAAGACCTAATAAAAGAGAACGTGTGGTTTCAGCAAACGCCGGCCATGATGGATGACTTGATGAGATGCCCGACGCAATTGACTCTTTGCCACCGTCGACTTTTCTTCCTCTTCTTTTACTCTCTCTCTCTCTCTCTCTCTCTCTCTCTCTCTCTCTCACTCTCTCTTCTTTCTCTGTATCCGTCTCACCGTTTTTTTTCTTCTTTCGCTCTCACTCTTTCTTCTTCTATAATTAGACGCGATGAACGCCAAAATACCTCTGGCCCCAACATGTACCTGATTTTACTCATTCATAATATTCACAAAAGCGGGAACAGCAACAACAGCAACAACAACGACAACAATGACGACACCTTCTTTTCTTTCAAACCTTGATACGTATCAAATGACAACTCACCAACAAATCGGTTTTTATACACACACATATACACACATAAAATTTCTGTTTGGTATTCCATCTTCTTTGCGAATCTTTTTTTTTTTTTTTTTAACGCTGTCTCCGAGTCTGTCAACTATTCCTTCTTGTTCTCTAATTCTCGTCTTCGTTACACAAGGACTGAACCAAGGCGCAAGATATCACAGAATAAAGCCGATTAAAAATATTCTTGCTGTCCTTTGTAAACCCTGCCCTTCACATGAGGACAAGGGTTGATGATTCAAAGAAATAAAAGATACGTTAGTCACAATATATATATTTTTTTGTTTGTTTTTATCTAATAAAATATCAAATATCATCTAAAATCATCATCAACAACACGTACCCACGGCACAGATTCCCTTCACTCACTCACACCATTCGTCTCTCTCGGCCTTCGCTCTTAGTAAGTCCTCTAAACGGTATCCATTATCCGCACAAAGTTTTTGCTAGTCAGCAAGTACTAGTGTGTCCAGGCGTTGGGGTCCAAGATAGATATTCACTTTTGAGTGAGTCCTTACGCCTTCCTCGACTTACTTAGATTGTTTATAAGTTGGAATGTAACTGGCCGTACAGATTCTAATTTGAAACGTACGGCTTCCAGGATTTGTTCAAAGAAGCAAGCTGCATCCTTTTATTATCTCTAGACCTTTTGGTTAGAGAGTTACGTTTTATGGCATATCAAACTATGCAGGTTACTCACATCGAAACGTTTCGTTAAAATCCCAAGTGATGCAACCATGCAATTGTACAGGCGCAAATAAAATAGAATTCATATGTTTTAATTAACACTGCCTAATTATATGGTAAGCCTCTGAAATTAGTAGACCATTTATTACGTTCACTTTCGGGCAAATACCCTTGGGAAAGGTATGAATACCCTTATCCTCCCAGCTATGGGTTAAATAATACCACTACTGTTCGTCTAGGAGAATGGTTTTGGCATTAAATAACCAACAAAGGTTTATATATCATTAAACAAAGAAACTAAACCAAACCAAAATCGATTGCAATATCTCATCTAAAAGCGATGTCAACATTCGCCTAGTTAAAGCATGGACAAGTTTATCATCAGTATGAAATTCTCTCTGACAAAATAAATCAGGAATTATCATCAATATTGTACTCGTATTGTCTTTCATTTAATTTCTTTGAGGTAATTTTTATCACAGCTTTAATCTGCCAGTCAGAAAATGAATTACTGTGAAGTAGATTAATTAAAACCAAAGTAAATATTCCGGAAAATTTGTGAAAGTGACAGTGATATTAGGAAAGCCAGTATCTCAACCATGGCTCAAATGGAGGGGGTAGTACCTCCTTATTACCATTACTGATAAGTCAACTCTGACCCGGAGTGTAAGTACTTATTAAGGTACCATCCATGGGTTAGATAGACATGGGGTGTGTTGAGTAGTCCTTATTGCCATTACTCCCAGGTCAACTGACCCAGAGTGTAACTACCTATTAGGGTACCATCCATGGGTTAAAAAGATCTAGGAAGGGGTAAGTGCTCCTTTACTGCCATTACTCCTAGGTCAACTCTCACCCAGATTGTAAAGAGATTTTGGGAGCATGGAACAGTCCTTTATTGCCATTACTCTCAGGTCAACTTTGACCCGGATTGCTAGTACTTTTTAGGGTCTTATCCAAGCGTCAAATGAATATTTCAAAAAATTATTCGAGTTCAAAATAATTTTCTCAGAAACAACTACACAAAAAATATAAATAAAATGTACACTGAACACGATTTCTTAACCTCTTGGCATAAAATAACCCGAGAAATATATTTCTTTCTTTCTTTTTTTCTTTCTTTCAAGTATTCCCATCAAACACTAATAATTCTACTTGATATTAATCATCTTTTAGTAAACAATTAAATAGTTAAAAGTATCCCAATCTAACTCAGATATTTCTATCTAATCTCACTCATTTGTTTGCACAGTTAAATCGCTTCAAGTATTCCTATCTAACACGAAAAATTCTGTTTAGTATCAATTACTTGTTTGCACACAGTGAAATGGTTTCCATTATTGGTATTTACCATTAATAATTGTATTAATCAAGTATTTCGATATGATATAAATAATTTAGGCACAACTGTATGGGTTATTTGTCGCTGCCTCCCACCAGACAGGACTTGACACCAGGTCAAAAGCCCGAAGGCCGATTAAAGTGTGGGCACAACTGTATGGTGTCAAAAAAACTGACAACAATAATCCATGGTAAATTATTTAACCGTTTCCTTTGACCTAGTGATGGGACTCTAACTGTTAGAACCAATCTGGGACAGTGGACTTGAGAGTAATGGCAATGAAAGTGTACTTCACACCCCTTAAAGTTCCTAGACTTCATTCTCACCTCGTATCACACACAGGACACTCGTTTCGAACGGGGTCTGAGGCCACTGCATTGCTGCAGTCAGTCTAATCTACAGCCTCAGCTCATAGAGTATTAGTAGTAGTTGTTGTTGTAGTAGTACTGGTTGTAGTTGTTATAGAGGCAATAGCGGTTGTTTGTTTGTTTGTTTAGGTTTTATGGCATATCAATCTTTGTAAGCTGTTTAATGCCAAATCTGTTTTTATACAAAAAAATAGTTCTATTTCAAACAATTCAGTTTAGCATGAGTACACATTTTAATTATCAAAAACATTTCTATTTTTACCTATTCAGTTTATTCAAACAGTTCTAATTCAAACAGTTCAGTTAAGTATAAGTATAGATTTTGTCCACATACAGTTAAATGTCAAAATAATTCTATATCAAACAATTCTGTTTTGCGTAAATACAGTTTCAATGTCAAAAACAGTTCCATTTCGAACATTGTAGTTTAGCATAAGTACTCAGTTTAAATATAAGTTCACAATTTCTTTTTCAAGCTATTCAGTTTAATCAAACAGTTCTAATTCAAACAATTCAGTTTATCATAAGTATGCAGTTTAGTTCTATTTAACCCATAGCAACGGTCCCATCAGGTGCTACCATTCCGGACCAGAGTGAACCTGGGAGCAATAGCAATGAAGGGGTACTCCACATTCGCGAAAACCCTTATCAACACAGGATCTTCATCATCAGATTGTTTAGTGTTTGATCCAGGACACTTTTTCGGGGTTCTTACCCATCTGCAGAGGTGCATAATTATATAGTTTAGATGTCAGAACAGTTCTATTTCGAGCAATTCAGCCAAGCATAAATACGCAGTTTAAATTTAAAAATCAGTAAACTCTCGAAAACACATTTTAGTTCTATTTCACCCATAGATAGGCCTCTCTCAGGTGCTATCACTTCGGGCCAGAGTGGACCTAAGAGCAATTGCAAAGAAGGGATATTCCACATTCCCCATAGCTCCAGCATTACTGGAACCTAACCATCAGATTGTTTAGTGTCATGTCTAGGACACTCGTTTGGTGGTGGGCTTACCCCTCTGCAGAGGTGTAGTCGATGTATTCTACATCCCCAGCCGACTGGGGAAGGTGATAGTGGTATTGGTTGTAGTATTGGTAGTATTAGTGGTTGTAGTTGTTAGAATGGTAGTGCTGGTAGAAGTAGTAATACTAGGAATGATAATAGTTGTAGTTGTATTTGTCGCTGCCTCCCACCAGACAGGACTTGACACAAAGTCAAAAGCCCGAAGGCCGATTAAAGTGGGGTTAAAGGGGAGGGGAAGGTCGAGAACAAGCCGAGACTCGAACCCTGCTAGTCTAAGTGCAATGAGATTCGAACCCTGCTTGTCTAAATGCAATCTAGATCCGGGCTCGTATGCCGGGTTATAGCTTAAACTAGACAACAAAGTCTAGTGTTATACATAGGGGACAAAGGTTGCAGCTCGCCCACCCAAAGGTGGCCCAACCGAAGTTGGGGGCCTTTCGGCCTCGAATCTGCCATTGGTTTCGATACCCCATCCGACACGAATGCCAGACGGCCCAGCCAAAAGGCCGAGGGAGTAATAGTTGTAGTTGTAGTGGTTTTGGTAGTAGTGGTTGTTGTGGTGGTAGTGCTGGTAGTTATAATAGTACTGGGAGTTGTAGTTGTTGTGGTAGTAGTTAGTAAAAGTAAAGTAAAGTTGGCGACCATAGTCGAGGGTATCCCGAAGGCTCCCTTTTCAATAGCTACTACACCAAGGTGTAGGGGAGGGCGCTACTCCTTCCCTGGATTGCTCTACTTTACCCTTGATCCGTACCTTATAATGCTGAGTGTTAAGCAAGGAGGCATCAAGTACCATTTTTTGAGTCTTTGGTATGACTCGACCTGGGATTGAACCCAGGCCTCCCAGGCCATTGGCGAACACTCTAACCGCTAGGCCTTGGATTATTTTTGAGATTCTGAAAGTGAACTTAATAGCGTTACTGAAGTTCGAACTCACTTACTCCAATGTCACTGTCTCCCACTTTAGCCACTACGCCACAGGAAATACTCGTATTTATGTATGGATGAATTGACGGATGGATTGGGTAACTTTAACATTATGTCAAATAGCAATTATAGCCATTCTATTTAGCAGTTAATTATCTTTATTATAAGAAAATTACTAAGAAAAACAACTTCTATACTTACTCCAAAATGATGCTGCATGTTGTTTATAATATACTGCTGAAAAGCGACCAAGAGAACAATAGTTGTGCGGCCACTTACGTCTCATCCTCCAAACTATCCAAGAAAGATGAATAAGACATGCTGGGGGAAGACAGGACCAATTCATAACTGATATTCTCCAATGGGTTACTACACAAGGACCAACCAGCATTGGTGTAATTTATTTTTATCGAAATGATGTTCAACAGAAAAATGACTAAAAAAGAGTGTATATATATATATATATATATGCGTGTTTGTGTGAGAAAGCAAGAAAGTTTTCAGCATGAAGGTAATACACGCGGAACCACATTTCCCGTGTGATTACGTAAGAAACGGTTACTGTAAACGCGTAATAACATCAACTGCCGAAAGTAAACGCGTTTTTTAAATCACAGACTGCACTCAGAAAATGAAGATTAACGTCCAATGTAGTCTCTGCATTTAATTGATCTGGCGTATATATATATATATATATATATATATATATATATATATATATGATTCTCTTAATACCCTTTCCGATGGCAAAAGCTGCTTGGTAGCGCCAGGGGTGGCAGTACCGCCTTGAGCTACCGAAACAATGTTATCACCCCTGGATGGCGGTTGATGAGGACATAGTATCGCACGTGCTTTCACACGTTGTATGATGAAAAAAAAATGTGTGTGTTTGTGTGCGTGTGTGTGTGCGGGTGTGTATTTTCGGGCAGCATAAGCCATAATTCTACATAAGCTGTTTGGTCGTTATACGAAACAGACACATTCTTTATATATATATATATATATATATATATATATACATATATATATATATATATATATATATATATATCCATTGGTGTATTTGCGCAGCATTTTTTCGTTAATACATATTTGATTAAACAATACAGACATCGTTTGGCTACCCATTTTGTATTTATCCTTTCGAGTCACAGCATCAATTTTTTTTATATCCGGTCGGAATTGGTTAATAAATCTCCCATAATTAATTGGTTACCGAGTAACTTATAAAGTTGCAATGTACATGCAAGGGTCACATCACTTTTGCAATATACACCCCACTGATGATGGCCTATGTTCAGGCAGAAAATCTGCCTGAGCTTAGGCCATCATCAGTGGGGTGTATATTGCAAAAGTGATGTGACACTTGCATGTACATTACAACTTTATAAGTATTGAACATTTATTATTCATACAGGTGCGTTGTTGTAGCGTTTATTTTTAAACTAGTTCTCTTGGTAGCAACAGTAGCTAAAGACATTTACGTACATTAGTACTGAATTCAAAATTGATTCTATTGAGATTGGGTAGTTTCTTTCTGATGTGAACGCTTCAAGGATCTGTAATTTTTACTTTTGGTGTTCTAATATTGTGTTTTCGGTAAGAATTTCCTGAAAATCAGTTGTGGGACAGGAACGATAATTTAAATGTTGGGCTATAGAACTGGTATCAGAGAGATGCATAGTGAGTCGTCTCGATAGAGTAGTTAAGGTTAAACGAACGTTCACACAGCTATTCTCAGAGATACAATCTTCTTAGTACATTTAAATTGATATATAACATTTTTTTTGGAAAACCTGGATCGAGAGGGGAAATTATTGTTAATAACTAAATTGGAGTTTTACAAGCAAAGGTCACATCACTTTTGCAATATACACACACCTCAGATGATGTCCCAAGATCGGACAGAAAGTTCTCGGGACCCAATTAATTACGGGAGTTTCATTAACCAATTCCCGCTGGATACCATAAAATCAATGCGACAACTCGAAAGGATATATATAAAAATGTGTAGACAACTGATGTCTATATATATAGTTACCAACCCCTCCGCTCAGGCAGGATATGACACAAGGTCAATTTTTTGAAAGGATGTCTATATTGTTTCATGAAGTATTTTTTTATATATCATCTTTATCATGTCATATTGCTATCAACGATTTCCCTAACTCACTCTTGTTGTTCGTCTCTATCATCTATCACTCCTAGCGGGTCCTCTAAACTACATCCGGTGTCCGTACAGAGCCGTTGAAGATAATACATGCTCGTCCAATACATGCTCGTCCGTGTGAAGGAGTCCATTGGAGAACGTTGCACATGGGTTCGTCCCTCCTTCTTCTGCAGTGTCTCGGATAATCTTCAAGATGGGAGGTAGGTGGCCGTACTGTTGCCATTTCGTAAGATAATGCTTCCAGGATTTGTTTAATATAGCTTCTAGCTTCCTTGCACAATTGCCATTAAGCTTTTTCTCTCTACGCTTAGTCAGCGTCCAAGTGGTGCATCCATACAGTAGTAAGGACAAAATCGCAACTTTTATATATATATGTGTGTGTGTGTGTGTGTGTGTTTGTGTGTGTGTGTGCGTGTGTGTGAGAGAGACAGATATGTCGTGTAAAGCAAACGGAAAGAAAAATACGTATAAAGAGATGAGAAAAAATTATTACTAAAATATTAATTAGTTCCAGCAACGAGTTTCGATATGAATTATATAAAATATGAAATTACGAAAATTTCAGGTAGAAAGTATTTTTTCTCATTTTCGGGGTGGGAATTTTGAATTTAAAATAGCGGTTTGAACGAACTATTTGAAAATGTTACATTATGAAACGATTTTTTTTTAACAAGGAGAAACATAGCGTCTATAAAAAGTCGGGTTTTATATTGGGAGGTTGGAGAAAGAAAGAAGAAATGTGGGGCAAAAGGGAAGAAAGAAGAAAGAAGGAAAGAAAGGAGGAAGCGTGAAGAAAAGGGAAATGAAAAATGTCTGTTTGATTATCATTGTTACTTATAGAAAAATTTTAAAAAGTGAACGCTACACACTGCAACGGCACAGACGCTCTTCTTCTTACAAAGTAGTAATGTACATACAAAAGTTACATCACTTTTATAATAGATCCTCCTCTGATGATAGCTCAAAGTCAGACAGAAAGTACTTGGTAAATAAACAATCATGGAAAATACATCAACCAATTCCCGCCGAATATTATAAAATCAATATGGCAATATGAAATGATCAACAAGAAAATAGGTAGACAAAAAATGTCTATTATGTTTAACGAAATTTGTATTATTGAAGAAATGCTGCCAAAATACACACACACACACACACACACATATATATATATATATATATAGGGGGGGTATAAAAGCTCAATCATTGTTATTGATTACTTTTTAATTATACTAGGACATTTGGTTTGCCATTGACTCTCCAAGTTAGTGGGGTTCTCCACTAGGCGGTATTTTAGCCTGTCTTTTTCTGGAATCCAAAGCTATCTATCCTACCTAAAGACATCCATTTCTTTAGAGATATTGATGACATTTTAATCATCTATCCAAACAAATATAACACAGAAACAATCACCAATAAACTAAGTAACTTAGAACCGAATATAAAACTTACTTATAATAACCCACTCTAGAAGGAACCCCACTTAAACTAGTAGACAAATTCACGTACCTAGGAAGCAGCGTCGAATCAACCGAAAAGGACATCGAAACGAGGCTAACGAAAGCATGGACTGCTATCAATAGGCTATCTATTATATGGAAATCAGACCTAACCGATAAAATGAAACGCAGCTTCTTCCAGGCAGCGGTCACATCGATACTGCTATATGGATGCACTACATGGACGCTAACAAAACGGCTGGAGAAGAAACTGGATGGCAATTACACAAGAATGCTGCGTGCAATCCTCAACAAGTCCTGGCAGCAGCACCCCACAAGACACCAACTGTACGGCCACCTGCCCCCTATCACGAAAACTATTCAAGTTAGACGAACCAGACATGCAGGACACTGCTGGAGAAGCAGGAAGGAACTCATAAGTGATGTACTCTTATGGATCCCCACACATGGCCAGCTCGAACGTACATTCAGCAGCTATGTGAGGATACAGGATGTTGTCCTGGATACCTACCTAGGGCGATGAACGATAGGGAGGAGTGGCGAGAGAGGGTCAGGGATATCCGTGCTACCAGCGCGATATGATGATGATGATGATGATGATGATGATGATGATGATAATAACCGAAAAAGACGACTCCTAACCTTTCCTAGATATATATTATCAATAGATAAAAACGATGAATATCCAAGTCGGCTAGGGCTGTAGAATACACCGACTACACCTCTGCAGAGGTGCAGACACACCATGAGTGTCCTGTTATGACACTAAACAATATGATGGTGTGGTTCCAGTAATGCTGGAGCTTTGGAGAATGCTCCTTCATTGCCATCGCTCCCAGGTCCACTCTGGCCCGGAGTGATAGCCCCAGCTAAGGTCCTATCTATGGGTTAAACAGAACCAAACTGCGTACTTATGCTAAACTAAACTACTTGAAATAGAAATGTTTTTGACATTGAAACTGTACAACGCTAAACTGGATTGTTCGAAATCGAACTGTTTTGAGATTTATCTGTGCGTAAACAAAAACTATACTTATACTAAACAAAATTGTTTGAATTAGAATTGTTTGACTAAACTGAATAGCTTGAAATAGAAATGTTTTTGATAATTAAACTGGGTACTCATGTTTATTTGTATAAAAATGGATTTGGCATTAAATAACCTACAAGGGGTGATATGCCATAAAACCCAAACAAACAAACAAACAAAAACGATAAAATAGAATTCAACGTCCACCATAAACCAATCGTTGAAATGATTACATCCACCATTTCTCTAATCGCATCAACAAAATAAAAAGAAGTGTTCTCATCGACTTTTTTCAAAGAGCCATGAGAATTTGCTCACGCAAAACAACAAATTTGATTATATCATAAAACCTTTCACCAATCACCAGTACCCAGATCCATTCTTAAGCCACGCAAAATTAAAGGCCACAAATATCCACAAACGCACTTCATTAAACAAAGCTAAGGCCCCAAACTAAAACCAAATTCCAACACCACAGTCAACAAAACATATATAGTTCTGCCTCAGAATCCCACAATCTCTATTATTGAAAAGATTTTAAACCGTCTTGATATAAAAACGATCCCATGAACATCAAAAATTATCAAACAATTGTTAAGAAACAATAATAATAATTTATATATATATATATATAACACATCACTCAGTAAGTCCCAGACCTGACATGTAGATGGCGATACTAATAAAAATCCTTGATTTTTATAAAACACTAACCTTCAAATGGCACGTGTCAAAATATGGGTCCAAACTGATTATCCTATTTACCAACCCCTCCGCTCGGGCAGGATTTGCCACAAGGTCAATTTTGAAACGGAGTTGACCAGGTATGAATTCAGAGTTTTCCTTCTCCTAGACTAGTTGCTTAACCAAGGCTAAAGAATCAGTCTGTCCTACTATTTACCCCTATCTGGAGGGAGATAATTGGATTCATACCTTTCCCAAGGATTTTAGTGCTATGTGAAATGCAATCATTCTCGTCCAGGATTTGAACTCGAGTCGCCGTGTCCATTTCCTAGGACGATAACCATTACACCACGGGCACCACCAATCTGATTATGAGTTTAGAAATTACAATTATTTTTAGTGAAGCGGCTGTTGCAAATTTTCAAAAAAATTTAAAAATCTGAATTTTGTGTGTTGATAAAGCATTGCTTTCTGATGGGAAAAAGTACTGTTCAAGCAAAGTAATGGCTTGATAAATGTTATTCAGATTCTACTCCATTGGAAACAATCGTTAAGAGTTGGTATGCTGACTTTAAACACGGTCGTACAGATACAGATAATGCTGAACGCTCAGGTCAGCTAAATTTAGCAGTTGTATTGGAAAACACTAAAAAAAATCCACAACCTCGTTTTGGCCAATCGTCAATTGAAGTTTTCAAGAGATAACAGAGGTGTTGAAAAGAGTAGAAAGTAGTGTTTTCAGTATTTTGCATTTGTCATTAAGAAGGTGTGTTCAAAGTGGGTGTTACGTTTGCTCACAGTCGATAAAAAACAACAACGTGTCGACAATTCAGAGCGTTGTTTGCAACTGTTTCAACGCAACAAAAAGGAGTTTTGGCGTAAATATATAACAATGGCTGAAACATGGATCCACCACTTCAATCCAGAGTTAAATCGGTAGTCGGTTGAGTGGACAGCAGCAGATGAAAGCCGTCCAAAGCAACCAAAGACGCTAACATCGGCAGGCAAGGTTTTCGCCTCTTTATCTTGGGATACGCAAGGTATTTTGTCCATTATTTACTCTGAAAAAGGAAAAACCATCAATAGTGAATATCTTATTGCATTACAGGTGTGTTTGAAAGAAGAAATCGCCAAAAAATGGCCACAAATGAAGCAGAAAAAAATGCTCTTTCACCAAAACAATGCACCATGTCACAAGTCAATCGCAACGATGGCAAAACTACATAAATTGCCCTTCGAATGGCTTCCGCACCCACCCTATTCTCCAGATCTAGCCCCCAGAAACTTCTGGTTATTAGCATACCTCAAAAGAATGTTCCAGGGAAAGAGAGTTGGCTCCAATGAATAAGTGATATCAGAAACTGAGGCGTATTTTGAGGCCAAGACAAATCTTTCTACAAAAAAGGCATCGAATTGTTAGAGAAGCGTTGGAATCAGTGTATCACCCTAGAGGGATAATACATTGATGAATAAGGTCAGGTTTTGCCTAAAAGTTGTTTTATTAGTTAGACCCGGGACTTATTGCGCGATGTGTTTTGGATCCAAGTATTCCTTCCTATCACTAACAATTCGAGTAAACAGCTTATTAGTCAAGTAATTCTATTTCTCACAATTCAATTTAACGTAAGTCATTTGTTTGCATTCGGTTAAAATGTCAAACATTTCTATTTGATCAATAGTTGGGACCTTGTCAGACGCTACCATTCCAGGTCAGAATGGACTTTGGAGCAATGACAATAAAGTTGTACCTCTACATCACCCAAAGCTCCAGCATTATTAGAGTCTCATCATCAGATTGCTTAGTGTCATATCCAGGACATTCGTTGGAAGAGGAATCTTACCTCTCTGCAGAGATGCAGTTGGTATATTCTATAGCCCTACGGGATTTCTCTCAATCAATTAGAAATTGATCTTTGAAATCCACTACGTTAAACCAACCTCATCTTCACTGAGAGTCATGTTTTTTTTGCTACTCAAGTTAAATTTCTTTAACCATCTGGTTACTGTACCGCCATCAAGTGCGCCTTCACCTTTCGAATAATAAATGTTTTAAGTTGCTTCAGCTGAGTTATGACCCAGTTCGAACTTGTAAACCATAATTTCACATATTTGTATGCACATCTGTGCAGCTTTCAAATCACAAACGTGGGGTGAAGCCAGGCACTCTGTGCCAGCGCACCAACTAACACGATACTACTGGTCAGGGCGGATACTTTCCCACTGCTTGAATCACTTTGGTCATCTCATATACGTACCACAAAAACTGAACCTAAAAAAAAATATTTCAAAATCTTTGAGTCACCGTTGAATATCTGTGATATATTAACACTCAACGAAACGGAAGGAGAGACAAGATATACTCATTTACACAACATTTTATTATACACATATAAACCTTCCTAACGAGACATCGTTTAATCGACTTTGCTCCTTGATGATGATGTTAATATTTTCTGGGACATGGGTTCGATCCTTGCCTGGAGCATGATCAATTAAACTGACCCACCTGTCTAATACTCTTATTCCCACATTGTTCGTCTCTCCTCTCACCAACTGCAATGGAAGTTCTCTCTCTCTCTCTCTCTTTCTCTCTCTCTCTCTCTCTCCCTGTCTTGCCTGACACCCAACAGACAACAATGCTCCGGTGACATCCTCCCATCCATATATTCTTGTTTATTTTCCAATTTTTTTCCTTCAACTTGAAACATTTAGACCCACCGACTCAGTCTTATCTCCCCCTCTGATAACATTTCTCTTGGAATCTTCGCTATTCTTTTCCTCCACTCCTCCCACAAATCTCGTCTCCTCCCACTCTTTTTCTGCTTTAAAATTAATAACCTGCGTTTCTGACTATCTATCTATCTATCTATCTATCTGCCGGATTGTCTATCTGCAGGTTCTTTCTTTCTGTATATATCTATCTCTGGGTCTTTCTCTCTGTCTCTCTCTTTATCTCTCAATATATATATATATATATATATATATATATATATATATATATATATATATATATATATACACACATATATATATATATATATATTTGTATATATATATATATATATATAATTCAGTTCATATCTATCTGACTGCTTCATATATATAGATCGATTGATCTAAGTCAGTTCATATCAATCTGTTATAGTCTATATGTACATATCTTTCTCTCTCTCTCTCTTTCTCTCTCTCTCTCTCTCTCTCTCTCTCTATATATATATATATATATATATATTTATGGATATATATATATATATATATATATGTGTGTGTGTGTGTGTGTGTGTGTGTGTGTGTGTGTGTGTGTGTGTGTGTGTGTGTGTGTGTGTAACCTAATTTTTTTCTTTATTTTAATCACATTTTGTTTATCTGGTTAAGTCTGTTAATCTATCTATCTATCTATTTATCTATCTATCTATCTGTCTAGATCACTCAATCATAGTCTGTTCGTATCTATTTTAGTCTATTTACATCTATCTATCTATCTATCTATCTATCTATCTATCTATCTAATTCAGTCTGTTTTTATCTATCTATCTATCTATCTATCTATCTATCTAATTCAGTCTGTTTTTATCTATCTATCTATCTATCTATCTATCTATCTATCTATTTCACTCTGTTTTTATCTATCTATCTATCTATCTGATTCAGACATCTATCTATCTATCTATCTATCTGATTCAGACATCTATCTATCTATCTATCTATCTATCTATCTATCTATCTAATTCAGTCTGTTTTTATCTATCTATCTATCTATCTATCTATCTATCTATCTATCTATCTATCTAATTCACTCTGTTTTTATCTATCTATCTATCTATCTATCTATCTATCTATCTATCTATCTATCTAATTCAGTCTGTTTTTATCTATCTATCTATCAATTTATCTATCTATCTATCTTTTCCTACAGATCAATCTATCCTAATCTGTTCATGTCTGTCTATTCACATCTATATATCTATTTATCTATCTATCTTTGCCTTACACCCCAATACTTCCATTCCGTTCTCCTCAATAGAAGGCCCTCACTCCCCCTCCCGCACTCCTTCAACAAATTCACTTAGACCCTTCACACTTGTACAGAGAAAATTGTATTTGCCTCTACCGGGCGAAAATTGCCGGTTAGTTCCTTCTCAATTCTCAGTAGTTTATTTCAGCAAATTTATTTTCAGTAATTGTGGCTATCCCCCCTGTGAGTCACACACGACGCTCGCCCGGTGACGGTCGGCGACTATGTGCAACCGAGGCAAAAGCGAATCCACAACGCACTGAGAGCAAATTACTGTTTATTGCTATAGAAGAGATTCAATTGCGTTATGAGTTGGGGGTCTCCTCGTGCCACGGGCCAGCAAGATGTACAGCATAACAGGGAGAGACGGCTCAGCATTTCTGTAAAGCAGACGACCATATAATGAGGAAGAACAACGTTGGCGGTACAAGGTTCCCTAGGAAGAGAGGGGTGCTGTTCGATCAGGGATGGGAGAAAGACATTTTTTTTTAATCTTGAAAAAAAAAAAAAAAAAAAAAAAGGTAGGGTATAACTTCTTGTGCTGGATGTATTTGTGTGTGTCTCTCTCTTTGTGCGGCTGTACGCGTGTGCTCGTGTGTGTGTGTGTGTGTGTGTGTGTGTGTGTGTGTGTGTGTGTGCGTGTGTGTGTGCGCACGCGCGTGTGTGTGCCCTATAGTGGTCCGGTCAGTCACCTATTTACTCCGAACGGCTGGGTGATATGCAGCAGACGGAGGCGTATTTAGAAAAAGGAAGAAAGAAAAACTAAAATGGATGAATCTCATATCAAAAAAAAAAAAAAAAGAAAAAGAAAAAAGTGGGTGAAATATTTTATTTTAT
This sequence comes from Sepioteuthis lessoniana, assembly GCA_963585895.1. Classification (NCBI taxonomy): domain Eukaryota; kingdom Metazoa; phylum Mollusca; class Cephalopoda; order Myopsida; family Loliginidae; genus Sepioteuthis; species Sepioteuthis lessoniana. The sequence goes on from CAUZXS010004994.1 coordinate 29,007, forward strand.
TTTATTCATTTATTTTTTTTAAAGCTACTTGAGGAGCAGATAACAAGAAAAAAAAAAGGAAATAATAATAATAATAATAATAATAATAATAATAATAATAATAATAATTGTAGTAGTAGTTGTAGTAGTAGTTGTAGTTGTAAAAAAATGATGGTGAGAGATATACAATAATGGGAACCCCAAAAGAACAAATTCTGAAGAAAGAAAAAAAAATGACCTACGAAAAGAAAAAGAAACTAGGAAATAAAGGCGGGAAAATGGAAATTGGAACCAAAAAAAAAAAAAAAAAGGGGAATTTAAAAAAATAGCAAAAAGAAATCAGGAGGAAACGAAATCTGAAACAAGAAAAAGTAAATTGACAATTTGAAAGAAAGAAAATGAAACATTTGAATGGGGAAATCAGTTAGGAAAAAATATGAGTAACGTCAAAAAGTTAGGATATATGCTTAAAAGTCAAAGGAATAATGAAAGTTGAGCGAAAAAAAAAAAAGTTTAAAAAAGAGCAAATTAATTGTTGGGACAGTCTATAAGATATGACAAAAAATATTGTAGGGTGAGACGATGGAAAACGAGAAATTGATAGTTCTGTCTTTTTGTTGGTTTTTTTTTTCTTTTCTTTTTTTCCATTTGTTTTGTTTTTTTTTTTTTTTGTTTTGTTTTGTTTTTTGCAAGCGATGGACATTAGAGAATGACAGAAATAAAAAGAGCGGGAAAAAGATGGCAAAGAGATGAAAAAAAGATGAAGTCTTTCCAAGACATTATATGGCAATCGGTGGGAGGCGAAAAAGTTGCGCATTTAGTTTGACGAACAGTTCTTCGGGAGTACAGACTTCTAGCACCTAAAAGAAGCTGAGCAGTGATGTACCTGTCGATATAGAAAGCAATATGCATAGATATAATGTAAAAAATTTGCATATATATAAATGTATATATATGTGTGTGTGTGTGTGTTTATACGTATGTGTGTGTGCATGCGACTCCACAAATATTTGCG
>CAUZXS010004994.1:32500-50000 GCA_963585895.1 Sepioteuthis lessoniana
ACTTCCATAAGGTTATGTCTGAAGTGTTGGACTGCATCCTCGTAGTAAGTGGGTTCGAACCCTCGTCACGCTATTACATTTACCAACTAATACCCTTGGGAAACGTATCGACTTCCTTCTACCCATCACCAGCTAAAGGTTAAACAGTATCATTGTTCTACTTCTATAAAGATGAATATGGCATTGAATAACCCATGGAAGTTGAGATACCATTAAACAAAGAACTTAAAACAGAAACCACTTATATATATATATATATATATATATATATATATATATATATATATATATATATTCATGGAGAAAAACTGTAAAATAAGTTATTGAAAGTGATGAATTTATTGTCTACGTTATAACGTTTCGGTTTTAATAAACCATCGTCAGGACTCTAAAAATAATGATACCAAGTGTGGATATATCAACAGTGTAGCGTCGATTTTCTTTCACCATAAATTCATTACTTACGATTACTTTGTTTTTCAATTTTCCTTCATATTGTCGGATTCTTTTTAATTATTCACTTCCATATATATATATGTATATATATATATATATATGTGTGTGTGTGTGTGTGTGTGTGTGTGTGTGTGTGTGTGTGTGTGTGTTTGCATGCACAATAGACACCCCAATGACGTTATTTCTTCTTAATGTAAGATTAAAATACAAGTCAAATAAGTCTATCAATATGTCTATCGATCGATTTTACCTTACCATCCTCTGGATCTAAAAGAGTTTTCCATTGGTTGAAAATTACGAAAGGTTTATATATATATATATATATATATATATATATATATATATATATATATATATATATATATAAATTAGGGTTAGTTATAGAATGTTTTTACCATGTTAAACATGCTTTTTAGTTTTATATAATTCGAGATTTCTTGCAAGAAATAAACCCTATTTTTAAATTTTCGCTTTTAGTGAATTTTTTTTGACATTAGAAATATTTATTACTCAAATCAAAATTCAACTGATAACAAACTTTATGTTTCTTTAAGTATTTTTTTTTATTTGTTATATGTTATAACGTTTAAAGATTAACGTTTAAAGTGATCATTATTCCTTTCTAGGTCTTATTTATTTATTTATTCGATAAAGCTCTGTCTTTGTTGGTTATTGGTTGGTTGTTTGCGTTTTATGGCATATCAACCCTTGAAGGTTATCTAATGCCAAATCCATTTTTATATGAATAACCAGTTCTATTTTAAACAATTCTGTTTAGTATAAGTATAGATTATGTTTACACACAGTTAAATGTCAAAATAGCTCTATATAAAAACGACTCAGTTAAACGTAAGTACACTTTCAATGTCAAAAACAGTTCCATTTCAAACAATTCAGTTTAGCATCAGTATAAGTTTAAATGTAAATGCACAGTTAAATTGTAAAAAAAGATTTCTATATCAAGCTTTTTAGTTTAGTGAAACAGTTTTATTTCAAGCAATTCAGTTTAGTACACTTATACATTTTAGTTCTATTTAACCCATATATAGGTCTTCATCAGGAGCTATCATTCCGGGCAAGAGTGGACCTGGGGGTAATGGTAATGTAGAGGTACTGGGCATTCCCTAAAATTCCAGAATTACTGAAACCTCACCATCGGATTGTTTAGCGTCATAACCAAGACACTTGTTGGGGGCGGTGGGGAGATTTTTTACCCATCTGCAGTGAAGCAGTCGGTGTATTCTAACGGCAAGCTATGTCCTGGATAAAGATAACCACAGATAACGAAAAAAAAAAAAAAATTGCTACTTTAAATAACAAAAAAATTATTTTGAGAAATACGCTAACAAGAACGACTAATGCCAGGTTGATGGATTAATTTTAACGACATCTCAACCCATATAGAGTTATTTCATGCTTAGAAGTTAGGGAACTTTGTTCTTTTAACTTTTATATTTTTATTTTTATGGAGTTTTTTCTCGATAGTTTTTTTTTTTTCTTTTTTTGCTTATGAACAAATGTTATCAAGTTTTTCTATCTGATACAGTTCTGTGGATTCAAGTATTTCTATCTAATCCGATAAATTTGCAAGAGTTTTTATGGTTTCAAGTTTCGTTGGGTTTTATGGCATATCAAGCCTCGTAGGTTATATAATGCCATATTCTCTCGATACATTTTTTTTCATCATATAACGTGTGAAAGTACGTGCGATACCCTGTCCTCATCAGCCACCAGCCAGGGTGAAAACACAGTTTCGGAGGTGCCTGTGGTGTAATGGTTATCATCACAGGATATGGACACGGCGATACGAGTTCAATTCCTGGACAAGACTGATTCCATTTCACATAGCACTAATACCCTTGGGAAAGGTATGAATCCAATTATTCTCCCTCCAGCCATGGGTAAATAGCAGGGCAGACTAGGTTCTTCAGCCTTGGTGAGGCAACTAGTCTAGGAGAAGGAAAACTCTGAATTCAAACCTGTTAAACTCCGCTTAAAAAATTGACCTTGTGTCATATCCTGCCCGAGCGGGTGTCCTCGTGGTGTAATGGTTAAAGCGATGAACTGCGGAATCGTAGTACGCGAGTTCGTACTCCAGTCGCGCTATTATGTTCACTTTCGGGCAAATACCCTTGGGAAAGGTATGAACCCCCTTATTCTCCCTCCAGCTATGGGTAAATAGTAGGACGGACTAGGTTCTTCAGCCTTGTTGAGGCAACTAGTCTAGGAGAAGGAAAACTCTGAATTCAAACCTGTTAAACTCCGCTTAAAAAATTGACCTTGTGTCATATCCTGCCCGAGCGGAGGGGTTGGTAAATAGTACCAACGATTGTAGGTTATTCAATGCCAAATCCTTTATATATATATATATATATTGAATATGTATGAGGTGGTTTGTTTTGGTTTTAGAGCATATCAATCAATGTAGATTAATTAATGGCAAACCCTCTTTATATATATATATATATATATATACACATAAAGAGGGTTTGCCATTGAATAATATACATTGGTTGATATGCTATAAAACCAAATATATATATATATATATATATATATATATATATATATATATATATTAAATATGTATGATTTGGTTGGGTTGGGTTTTATGGCATACCAACGATTGTAGGTTATTCAATGCCAAATCCTTTATATATATATATATATATATATATATTGAATATGTATGAGGTGGTTTGTTTTGGTTTTAGAGCATATCAATCAATGTAGATTAATTAATGGCAAACCCTCTTTATATATATATATATATATACACATAAAGAGGGTTTGCCATTGAATAATATACATTGGTTGATATGCTATAAAACCAAATATATATATATATATATTAAATATGTATGATTTGGTTTGGTTTGTTTTGGTTTTAAGGCTTATCAATCATTGTAGGTTATTTAAAGCGAAATCTTCTTAATACATGTATATCAAATATTTATGATTTGGTTAGGTTCGGTTTTATGGCATATCAACCATTGTAGGTTATATATATTAAGTATAAAGTTTCTTTAAGCAGTTTCTTCCAAGCAACGGTCGCATCGCTACTGCTATATGGATGCACTACTTGGACACTAACGAAACGGCCGGAGAAAAATTTAGACGGCAATTATAAAAGAATACTGCGAGCAATACTGAAAAAGTCCTGGAGGCAACACCCCACAAAGCACCAACTTTACGGCCACCTACCTCCCATCACGAAAACTATGTTAGACGAACCAGTCATGCAGGACACTGCCGGAGAAGCAAGGACGCGCTCATAAGTGATGTACTCCTATGGAACCCCACATATGGCCGACCAATTGCAGGACGACCAGCTCGAACATACATACAGCAGCTGTGAGGATTCGGGATGTAGCCCTGAAGACCTGCCAGAAGCGATGAACGATAGGGAGAAGTGTCGAGAGAGGATCAGGGTTATCTGTGCTGGCGGCACGACATGATGATAATGATGACACATTTTATACATATCATTTTTAAACGAACCTGGGCTCATTTTTTTTTTTTGGCACACAGCTAAATAGTTTCACTTATCTCTATCCAATACGAGTTATTATATTTAGCATTTATCATTTGCTTATTCCCAGTTTCATGTTTTCAAGTATTGCTATGTATCACTAACAATTCAATTTAACATTAGTCATTTGTTTGCACACAGTTTGATCAAACAGTTCTTATTTCAAACAATTTATTTCAGCTTAAGCCATTTATTAACACAAGGTTATATTGGGACAGCCTATATTAATGGGTAGCATCTATTTTGAAATAGTTTTGAATAGTTTTGTCTCCAAATAAGAAATGAGGCAAAATAATTTTCCTCTCTTGTCCAAAGCATTGTGATCAAGGATTAATATTCGTTATATTATGCTATTTTCAAATCTGAAACAAAAACGAACAAAATTATTATTAGTAGAGTTATTTGCACATCCAATAGTTGTTATAGTATTCTATTATCAAATCTGAAACAAAAAAAAGCCAATAGAAGAACAGTAGTCGTACAATTTAATCCATAGTTGGAGGATAAGGGTATTTAAAGGTATTTGTCCGATAGTTTGCAAATTTACAATGGACATTTTCTCTCTTGTCCAAGGCATTGTGGTCGAGGATTAATAGTTGTGATAGAATACTATTTTCAAATCTGAAACAAAAAAGACAGTAGAAGAACAGTAGTCGTACGATTTAAGCCATAGCTGGAGGATAAGGGTATTTAAAGGTATTTGTCCGATAGTTTGCAAATTTACAATGGACATTTTCTCTCTTGTCCAGAGCATTGTGATCGAGGATTAATAGTTGTGATAGAATACTATTTTCAAATCTGAAACAAAAAAGACTGTAGAAGAACAGTAGTCGTACAATTTAATCCATAGTTGGAGGATAAGGGTATTTAAAGGTATTTGTCCGATAGTTTGCAAATTTACAATGGACATTTTCTCTCTTGTCCAAGGCATTGTGGTCGAGGATTAATAGTTGTGATAGAATACTATTTTCAAATCTGAAACAAAAAAGACTGTAGAAGAACAGTAGTCGTACGATTTAAGCCATAGCTGGAGGATAAGGGTATTTAAAGGTATTTGTCCGATAGTTTGCAAATTTACAATGGACATTTTCTCTCTTGTCCAAAGCATTGTGATCGAGGATTAATAGTTGTGATAGAATACTATTTTCAAATCTGAAACAAAAAAGACTGTAGAAGAACAGTAGTCGTACAATTTAATCCATAGTTGGAGGATAAGGGTATTTAAAGGTATTTGTCCGATAGTTTGCAAATTTACAATGGACATTTTCTCTCTTGTCCAAGGCATTGTGGTCGAGGATTAATAGTTGTGATAGAATACTATTTTCAAATCTGAAACAAAAAGAACACAACATTATTATTAGTAGAGTATTAGGCAGTCCCATGAGTTCCATGTATATTGAAACAGCCTATATACGTGGTGGATTCAATAAGTTTCCGGACTTTTTTTGTACAGGCATTTAAAATTGTCGTAGACACTTGAAAATCCACTATGTTATTGCTCTACAACTTATAAGATGACTGACCAATTTTTATGATTTCAGGTTCAAAAGAACAGCTACAGCAGCAATTGGAATACATCCTACTAAAACCAGATTGTCACTGCTGGTAAATTTCAAAAATGCAATCTGTTTGCACACAGTTTGATCAAACAGTTCTTATTTCAAACAATTTATTTCAGCGTAAGCCATTTATTAACACAAGGTTAAAAGTCAATCAGTTTTATTTGACCCATGGATAGGACTATATCAGATACTACACTCTGGGACAGAGTGGTCCTGGGAGCAATGGTAATGAATGGGTACTTCGCATTACTCAAAGCTTCGGGATTACAGGAGCCTCACTACCAAACTGTTGAGTGTCATACCCAAAACACTTGTTTTGGGGGGGGTCTGACCCCTCTTCTGAGATGCGGTCGGTGTTTTCTACAGCCCTCGCCGAGCGGGTTTCTATGATATCGAGAAATACTTACTAGTAAGTAAGTAAAGTTGTCTCCCCTTAGTCGAGGGCTCCCTTTTCGATAGCTTCTACGTTACTCCTTTCCCTGGATTGCTCCACTTTACCCTTGATTCTTAACTTATAATGCTGAGTGTTAAGCAAGGTAGCATCAAGTATCATTTTTTGAGTCTTTGGTATGACTCGACCTGGGATTGAACCCGGGTCTCCCGGGCCATTCGTGAACACTCTAACCATAACTCTAACCATTTTGCCAATCAGAGTTTTTCCTTCTCTTAGAACTAGTTGCCTCAACAAGGCTAGTCTGCCCTAATATTTACTTATAGCTGGAGGGAGAATTATTGGATTCATACCTTTCCCAAGGGTATTAGTGCAATGTGAAATGCAATCAGTCTCGTCCAGGATTTGAACTCGTGTCACCGTGTCCATTTCCTACGACGATAACCACTACACCACGGGCACCTCCTTCTTATAATTAATATTATTGTTATTATTATTATTATTAATACCAAGAATTTATGGTGATATAGCATCAAGGATTCCAACCGAATTAGAATAGTTTTCTTTTTAAAACTAATCTGTTTCACACTTTGATGTCATCCTAATATGTACAACCATTCCAAGTTAGAGTTGACCTGGTCGTAATGGCAATGGAGGAGTACTCAACACTCTCCAGATATTCAGAAGTGGAGCCTCATCAGTACATGTAGTTTAATATCGTAACCAAAACATTATATTTAGGTAGGAAGGATGTTACCAGTATGCTTGAGATACAGTCTGTGTATACTTATCCCTACCGACAGGACTATACCAATTCCAGAAATAAAGAACTTTGAAAATAGAATCATGGAATTTAAAAATAGTCTATTTTAATAAAGAATTAGTTTGGTTTGGTTTGGTGACATTTTTCCATTGTAGGTTATTTAATGCCAAATCCTCTTTATACATATATATTAAATATGTATGATTTGGTTTGGTTGGATTTTATGGCATATCCACCATTGTCGGTTATTTAATGCCAAATCCTCTTTATACATTTGTATTAAATATGTATGATTTGGTTTGGTTGGATTTTATGGCATATCAACCATTGTTGGTTATTTAATTCCAAATCCTCTTTATACATATATATTAAATATGTATGATTTGGTTTGGTTGGATTTTATGGCATATCAACCATTGTAGGTTATTTAATACCAAATCCTCTTTATACATATATATTAAATATGTATGATTTGGTTGGGTTGGGTTTTATGGCATATCAACCATTGTAGGTTATTTAATGCCAAATCCTCTTTATACATATATAATAAATATATATGATTTGGTTTGGGATGGTTTTATGGCATATCAACCATTGTAGGTTATTTAATGCCAAATCCTCTTTATACTTTATTGAATATATATGATTTGGGTTTTATGGCATATCAACCATAGCAGGTTATTTAATGCCAAACCCTCTTCATACATATTTATCGAATATATATAATTTGGTTTGGTTGGGTTTTATGGTATACCAACCATGGTAGATTATTTTATGCCAAATCCTTTTTATGCGTATGTATTAAGTATATGATTTCGTGACACATTTTGTAGATAACATTTTTTAAAAAGCCTGAGCTCATTTTTTCACGCAGTTAAATGGTTTCACTTATTTCCATCTATTACGAATAATGCCATTTAGTATTTATCATTTGTTTGCACATAGTTTAATGGTTCCAAGTATTCCTATGTATCACTAACAATTTACTTAAACAAACATCGGTCATTTGTTTATACAGAGTTAAATGATCACACAGTTCTATTTCAAACAATTCAGTTTAGTATGTCGTTTGGGATATATGTGTACGGTTCAAATTGATCTGTTTAAAAATTATTCGTATTCGATAGGACCACGTGTAAAAAAAAGGATAGCTCTTAAGGATCAACTACCTGAAAATAAAGATATGAAATGACAATGAATACGATTCCCTAAATTCTTGGCATATAATAATCTAGGATGATTTTACATACTGTTAAAGATACTCTTAAGAAACTTCTACACACAACATGTAAATATGAATGTACATGAATGCTATTCTCTAATATCGAGGCATAAAATAATCCAGGATGATTTGAAGTGCCGTAAAGAAAAAACTACCTCTAGCCATAAAGTTAATAAATGAACTAATCAACTGTTTACTTGTATTTATTTAGTGTTGACCCTTTCGACAGTGGCTGCTGAATACATTGACTGCACCTTTGCAGAGGAGTAATACTACTCCAATGAGTGTCCTGCAATGACACTCAACAATCTGATAGTGAGGCTTCAGTAATGCTGGAGCTCTGAGAAATGCGGAGTATCCCTTCGTGGGTTATTAAATGCCAAAGTCATCCTTCCAGAAGAACAGTAGTGGTACTATATGTTTTCTTTATACTAACATATCCCAATTCGTGGGTTATTTAATCCCAGAGCCATCTTTGCAGAAGAACAACAGTGGTGCCATATCCCCCATAACTCTGGAATGAGAGAGTTCATGCCTTTCCTAAGGTTATTAGTCCGAAAGTGAACGTAATGGCTTGTCTAGAGTTCAAAGTTACTTATTTCGTGGCCGCAGTTCAGCACTTTAGCCATAACACTAAGTTTGGTTTGGTTTGGTTTTTTTTTTTTTAATGGCATATCAACCTTTGTAGGTTATTTAATGCCAAAGCCATTCTCCAAGAAGAACAGTAGTGGTACTGGGAGGATAAGGGGGTTCATACCTTTCCCAAGGGTATTTGCCCTAAAGTGAACGTAATAGCGCGACCGGAGTACGGACTCGCGTACTACGATTCCGCAGTCCATTGCTTTAACCATTACACCACGAGGACACCTCCCATAACACTAAGTGTAATATACTAGCTTAGCTGGTGACGAAGAACTTAGCAGATTCAATGCAGTCGCAAGATAACATCAACAAAGTGGTTTCACATGAAAGAGAAAAATTTAATTTATTGCCTGCGAATAGAATGACAGATATTTCCGTTCGCATATAAGATCAACAAATTACCAGAAAAAAAACGAAGTATGTAAGTTCCGATAACCAACCATAAACAGAAAAATACGTGTCGGGCGAAGAGGATATTTATATTTCCGCATGGGACTTGAAAAGACAATATTAGATCTGTAATATTGGACTGAAGGCAGAGGCCTGCCGGCTACTCAAGCGAAGGGGGAGACTTCGCTGATCTCTCAAACGAAGGTGAGAGACCCGTTGGTCACTCAAGCAAGCACACCTATCAGCTCCCCGTGTATGTTCTCCGGTCGTCGCACTATTTCACTTAGAGGGTCTCTGCCACAGAAAAAGTTATGTGCGAACTCGCTCTGACTGTATTTCTACAACAAACAATCGTTGCCGTCGAAGAATAAAAGTATTAATTATATTTTTATATATCTACGATTTTTTCGTTGTTTATCTAGCGGTGCAATATGGGACATACGGAGACTCCTTTAGATCCTTAATAATAGGACTATCAGTCCAATTATGATATCTATTTAGAATCAGTTATTCTGGCACAAGGCAAGCAAAGCAGAGCATCTATGTGGTCGAACTCCCTTTTTAAAAGCTCGCTAACTATTGTTTTGTATTTTAAAAAAAGTCTTTTCTGAAACAGCTAATTACAAAATGTACATATAAATATACAATGAACGCGATTCACTAAAGTCAAAGCATAAGATAACCCTAGATGGGTTGATATACCCTTAAAATCAATCACTCATATAATCAAGCAAAGTCAAAAGTGGAGGACACTCAGTGAGAATCAAAATCATAGTACTAGCATTAGCTCACAAAACTGGTTTTGCTGAACATCAAGCTACGGTCTACACACAATATTCACTGTCATGCTAGCTAGGGGTTGCCTTTGTGGTGCGAGGACGAAACTGTGAATGACCATGTGTTAGTCAAGTCTTGTTGTGTCTGTGTGTCCGTTTTTATTTTTTTGTTTTGCTTTTCTTTTTTCCCTTTTTTTTTCTTGTTTTTTTTTTTTTGGTTTGTTTGTTTGGGTTTTTTTTGTTTTTTTTGTTGTTTTTTTTTGTTTGGTTTTTTTTTTTGCATCGTAACTATTGTCTATTGATCGTTGGTCAAAGTCCGACTTGGGGCCGAGGTGTCGGTTAGGGGAAGAGACAATTCTGTGGCCACTTCTGCCGTTGTCCGTGTGGGAGTCGCTTCTAATAGGCCACTTAGATAGAAATAATGAACGTCGTTTGAAAAGTGCGTAGCGAGAAAAAAAAAAGAATTGGGTGGTGGGGGCTACTAGAAGAATTAAGGGAGGGGAGAAGAAGAAAGGGGAGGTCGTTCAGTGGAGCGCATCCAGCTGGAGGGAGGGGGCAGTGAAGAATAGGGGTTTCCCAAACATACTACAAGAGCGGGAAGAGTAAGGGACTCGTTTGAAAAGGCGTGGAAAGGGAACGAGACATGAAAAACGCGTGAGTGCGTGAGGCAAAAGATTATTCGATGTGTATGTGGAGGCTTGTGACGCTGACTCCGTGGATTCAGGGATAGATAAGGAGAGAAAGAGAGGGAGAAGGAGATAGAAAAGGAGAAAGATAGGGTGATCAGGCTGTGATAGATAGATAGATAGATAGATAGATAGATAGATAGAACAAAGTGAGCGTGATTGTGATAGGTTTAGATAGATATGAACTGGCTGATAGAGGTAAAAATAGGCTCAAATAGATAGATAGATAGATAGATAGATAGATTTTTACATACATACATACATATGAACAGACAGACAGATAGATAGTTAGATAGAGAGAGAGAGACAGAGAGGCAGAGACAGACAGACAGAGAGGAAGAGAGAGAGAGAGAGATTGAAAAATGTGAGCGTGATTGTGATAATTTTAGATAGATACGAACAGGCTGTCATAGATAAAGATAGGCTCAAATTAATAGATAGATAGATAGATAGATAGATAGATAGATACATACATACATACATACATGAATAATGAAGCAGATAAAAAATTGGTACGAACATACATACATACATACTTCCAGACAAACAGATAGATAGATAGATAGATAGGGAAAAGACTAGGATAGATAGATAGATAGATAGATAGATAGATAGATAGATAGATAGATAGATAGATAGATTTAACAAACTTTGAATGATTGTGATATCTTTTGATAGCTACGAATAAGCTGACATAGATAAAAAACGGCTTCGACATATATATATATATATACATATTTATATATATATATATAAATATATATATATATATATATATATGTATATATATATATATATATATATATATATATATATATATAGAGAGAGAGAGAGAGAGAGAGAGAGAGAGAGAGAGAGAGATAACCTTGCCGACACAATAAAATTATCATTAAATTCTGTTAAATCTCGGGCTATGATGTGCCGTTTTTCCTTTGTGACAGCTACGTATACATACAAACACAATGAGAATTTTAGTGATAGATCAGTAGATATGAACTGACTAAAAGATAGATAGATAGATAGATAGATAGATAGATAGATAGATAGATATGAATGAGCTGAGATAGATAGATAGATAGATAGATAGATAGATACATACATACATACATACATACATACATACATACATACATATGAACACATAGGTAGATAGATAGATAGATAGATAGATAGATAGATATGAATGAGCTGAGATAGATAGATAGATAGATACATACATACGTACATACATACATACATATGAACACATGGGTAGATAGATAGATAGATAGATAGATAGATAGATATGAATGAGCTGAGATAGATAGATAGATAGATAGATAGATAGATACATACATACATACATACATACATACATACATACATATGAACACATAGATAGATAGATAGATAGATACATACATACATACATACATACATACATACATACATACATACATGTGTTTGTTTAATGACATATCACCGTTCGTAATTTATTCAATACCAAAGACATCCATGTAGAAATACTCTGGTGGCATTATTTAACTTAAAACTGAGGTTGCAGGGTAAGAGAGTTTATGCCTTTCCTAAGCTTATTAATCCGAAAGTGAACAAGATAGATAGATAGATAGATACCCTAAATTACAACTAGATAAAAAATGCTCTGTGTATTTTGGAATGAAACATAAGCTGTTATAAAAAGAGACTAACTGATATATTCATCTTTTGAGATTTACTTGATCTTAAATTTTCTCTCTGTCTTTCTCTCTCTCTCTTTCTCTCTCTCTCTCTCTCTCTCTCTCTCTCTCTCTTTGTGTATATATATATATATATATATATAGTGTAGATTTGGGGAGGATATTATTTTTTAGTCATCTTTCTTTAAATATACCAAACAGAGATTATTTATTCAATCTTATTATTTCGTCGTCGCAAGCTGGTTTTCTCACAGCCGCCAGTTTTTTATGTACAAAAATAGAAGATGAAAATAAAAAGATTCAGATTTTAAAAAGATCTAAAAATCAGTTAATGTGAAAAGCGAGCAATATTATTTTTTTTCTTATTGCGAGTTTTTCCTACCTGCGTTAGCCGATGGTTTCTCAAAGGAGTTTAAGTGACAGCAAGTCTCCTTAAGTCTCCAGGACTCTCCTCAGTATTCTGGCCGATCATAATAAAGTTTGGATGGTCTCCACCAGCTCCCTTATTTTCAAGTCCTCCAGTCCCTGGGGCAAAGTTTTGGTGACTGTACCAAGAGCGCCAATTACAATTGGTATCACCGTCACTTTCATGTCCCACAGATTTTTCACATCCCAAGCAAGGTCTAAGTACTTATCCTTCTTTTCTTTTTCTTTTAATTTTACTCTGTGGTAGCCGACACAGCAAAGCCCACAATTTGTCAGGTTCTATTTTTCTTGTTGATTTTTAGTATGTCTGGTCGTCTGGCTGAGATTAGGGGATCCGTTTGTATCTCAAAATCACAGAGAAGTTTGTACGTCTTATTTTTTTGGACGGATTCTAGATTGTGCCAATACCATTTAAACTTCTTGCAGAATTCCCAGTGGATCACTTTGCCCACCCAGTCATGTCTAATCTCATACTCTCTTTGCGCCAATTTACTGCATTCGCTTATTATGTGATTGATTGTTTCGACTCTATCACCTCGTAATCTACATTACTAGACGAGGACCACCGTCCCGACCCAGTAATAATAATAATAATAATAATAATAATAATAATAATAATTCGGACTTTAACATACAAACGGATCACCTAATCTCGGCCAGAAGACCAGACCTCATAATAATCAACAAAAGAAAGAGAATCTGCAAAATTGTTGACTTTGCTGTCCCGGCGGACCACAGAATAAATCTGAAGGAAAGTGAAAAGAAGGATAAGTACCTCGACCTTGCTAGAGAATTGAAAAAACTGTGGAACACGAAAGTAACGATTGTGCCAATTGTGATTGGTGCGTTAGGCACAATAACTAAAGGATTATTAAAGGACCTGGAGGAGTTGGAAGTCAGCGGACGGGTAGAGACTATCCAAACGACAGCACTGCTAAGGACGGCCAGAATACTGAGACGAGTCCTGGAGACTTGAGGAGACTTGCTGTCACTCAAACTCTAATGAAAAACCAACAGCTAATACTGATGTGAAAAACTCTAGAGGAGTAAATAATAATAATAGTATTATCAAATAATAAAAGTATTATTATTAAATGAATAACGACAAAATCCCCGAGATAACAAGTTCTTTTTTCCCTTGATAATTATGGCAGTTTGGTCGTCTAGACAGTCATTATTATTATTATTAGTAGTAGTAGTAGTAGTAGTAGTAGTAGTAGTATTTACTCATTAGAGTTTTTCACATCTGCGTTAGCTGATGGTCTTTCACTGGAGTTTGAGTGACAGCAAGTCTCCTCAAGTCCCGAGGACTCTTCTCAGTATTCTGACCGTTCTCAAAAATGTAGTAGTTTGGATGACCTCCACTCGTCTGCCAACAATTCCTTCAGTCCCTTTAGTAATCCTTTAGTTACTGTTCCAAACGCACCAATTACAATTGGTATAACTGTTACCTGCATGTTCCATAGTTTTTTTTCAATTCCCTGGCAAGGTCGATGTAGTTATCCTTTTTTTCACATTTTTTCAGTTTTATTCTTTGGTCAGCTGGGACAGTAAAATCGACCATTTTGCAAGTTCTCTTTTTTTTTTATTGATCTTTATTAGGTCTGGTCTTCTGGCCGAGATTAGGTGATCCGTTTGTATGTCCAAGTCCCTTGGGAGTTTATCATATTTACCCCCCCCCGCTCGGGTAGGATATGACACAAGGTCAATTTTTTAACAGGTTTGAATTCAGAGTTTTCCTTCTCCTAGACTAGTTGCCTCACCAAGGCTGAAGAACCTAGTCATAGCTGAAGGGAGAATAATCAGATTCATACCTTTCCCAAGGGTATTAGTGCTATGTGAAATGCAACCAATCTCGTCCAGGATTTGAACTCGTGTCGCCGTGTACATTTCCCGCGACGATAACCATTACACCACAGGCACCTCCCTTGGGAGTTTATGTGTGTTATTTTCTAAGACAGGTGTTGGGTTGTACATATACCATTTGTTCGTATGGTCAAATTTAAATTTCTTGCACATCTCCCAGTGGATCACTTTACCGACCCAGTCGTGTCTAGTCTTATATTCCTTCTGAGCTAATTTGCTGCATTCGCTTATAATGTGATTGATTATTGTAAATTTATTTCATAATGATAATTATTATTATCATTAACATTAGATGGGAAAGGTGGTCGACAAGTAGTAATATAGATTATGTGGTGATAGAAAAGAATCGATCAATCACATAATAAGCGAATGCATTAAATAAGCGCAAAAAGAGTCTAAGAATTGACACGATTGGGAGGGAACGGTGATGCACTGGGAATTGTGCAAGAATTTTAAATTTGAGCATATGAACACAAGGTATATTTACAACCCAGAAACCCTTATTAGAGAACGAGATGCACAAACTTCACTGTGATTTTGAGATAAAAACTGATTACCGAATCTCGGCCAGACGACCAGACCTTGTAATAGTCAAAAAAAAAAAAAAAATCTGCGGAATGGTGGGCTTTCCCAATCCGGCTGACCTCTGGATGAAAATAAAAGAAAGCGAAAAGAGAGATAAGTACCTAGACCTTGCTAAAGAGTTAAAAATAAACTATGAAATATGAACGTGACGATGATATCAATCGTAATTGGTACACTTGGGACGATTCCCTAAGAATTGGTAAAGGGACTGGTAGACGTATATTTTAAAGCTCAAGTAGAGACTATTCAGACTACAGAATTATTAAGATTTGCCAGAATACTGAAAAGAGTCCTGGAGACTCAAGTAGCCTTAATATCTCTCAAACTCCAGTGAGAAAACATCAGCTAATACTGATATGAAAAACTCTCTAATAAGTAAATTAATAAACCAATAACAGACGCGAAAAAAAATTCGATTCTCTTGGATTTTGCAACAAGCGAAAAAAGCAATATGACCAGATATAGTGGTTAAGGACAATGAAAGAAAAATATAACTTCTAATCGTTATGTCAATGCCAACATATAATAGCATATCAATCAAAAACTATCATAAAATAAGTTAATACAAAGATCTAAAAATGAAAACTGAAAAAATATGGCAAGGCTCATTGGCCTAGTGAGTAGAGTGTTCCCCAATGGTCCCGGGTTCAATCCTAGGTCACGTCATACCAAAGACTCTAAAAATGGTATTTGATACCTCCTTGCTTAACACTCAGCAATATAAGGTACATATCAAGGGTAAAGTGGGGGTAATCCTGGGAAAGGAGTGGCGCCCTCCCCTACACATCGCTGTAGTAGCTATTGAAAAGGGAGCCTTCTGTTCACCCTCGACTACGGTCACCAACTTTACTCACTATAACTAATCGTAGATGCCTCAGGTATGATCAACAAAAGGACAGATAAACTCATTAACTTGGCAGTCCCAGCCTATATAAAATACAAAATCTTGCACTTTGCGGAACTGCTTCTCTCCTTTGCAGACTTCTGTCATTTGGACTGGAACAAATGGACTCAAAAGAGGAAAAAAAAAAGAATGCGTTTAATCACTTCCTTTCCTAACGAAAGCCATTACTCAAATCGTTAGGCTTACTTTTGGACTAATACGTTTGAGAAAAAGATATTCTTGCTTATACCCTAATCATTACTGTTCTTCTAGAAGGATGTCTTTAGAATTGAATAACCTACGGAGGTTGATATGCGATTGAATTTTAAAAAAGTCAAACAAAAACCAGTCTTGGGTAACGAACAGGTGAAAGTTTGCATGAAGCCAAAGCCAATTCCCAAAATCAAATAATAATATAATTCAGAAAGAGTATACGACTAGACTCGATTGGGGGGGACAAAGAAATCCACTGGGAATTGCGCAAGAAACTTCATTTTAACCGCACGAAAAATGGTATATGTACAACCCAACATCAGTCCTGGAGAATGACACACACAAACACCTCTGGGATTATGACATCCAAACAGATCACTTAATCTTGGCCAGACGACCAGACCTTATAATAATCAACAAAAGAAAGAGAACTTGCAAAAGTGTGGCCTTTGCTGTCCCGGCTGACCACAAATTAAAATTAAAAGAACTTTAAAAGAAGGATAAATACCTTGACCTTACTTGGGAACAGAAAAAATTGTGGAACATGAAAGTGACGTTTATACCAGTCATAATTGGTGCTCTTGGTACAGTCACCATGGGTTTAATAAAGGGACAGGAGGACTTGAAAATAAAAGGTCTGACGGAGACCATCCAAACTACTGCATTACTGAGATCGGCCAGAATACTGAGAAGAGTCCGGAGACTTGAGGAGACTTGTTATCACTCAGACCCCAGTTAAAGATCGTCAGCTAACGTGAAAGAGAAAAACATTTCAAGGGATAATAAAAATAGTAGCACGTTGGTGACGGTGATACCAATTGTAATTGGTGCACCTGGTACAGTCACCAATGGATTGATAATGGGACGGGAGGACTTTAAAATAAAAGGGCGAGTGGAGACCATCCAACCTACAGCATTATTGAGATCGGCTAGAATACTGAGAAGAGTCCTGAAGGCTTGTGGAGACTTGCTGTCACTTAGACTCCAGTGAAAGACCATCAGCTAACGTTGCAACGAAAAACTCTTAAAGGAGTTATAATGAGAACAATATACATGTGTGTGAGTATATATATACATATATGTAACACTGTTGGTTGTCACTGAATCACTTTGTGAGATTTTTGCGAACAAATAGCATTATAAAACGAAGAGTGCTCAATATATATATATATATATATATATGTGTGTGTGTGTGTGTGTGTGTGTGTGTGTGTGTGTGTATGTGTATTTATATATATATAAATACATATATATACACGTTGTTATTATTATTATTATTATTATTTACTCCTCTAGAGTTTTTCACATCAGTATTAGCCGATGGTTTTTCACTGGAGTTTGAGTGACAGCAAGTCTCCTCAAGTATCCAGGACTCGTCTCAGCATTCTGGCCGTCGTCAGCATCGCTGTCGTTTGGATAGTCTCTACCCGT
>CAUZXS010004994.1:57500-60000 GCA_963585895.1 Sepioteuthis lessoniana
TATGCAGTCCGCGTATTGTGTAACCAAAGTTGACTGGGGTTGTATATGTGTGTTCGTTATTTATTATTTAATGGCATTTCAAGCTTCTCTGGTTATTTAATGCCAAATCCCTACTTTTTCTTTAAAAGTACAGTAGTGGTACTATTCATCCTATAACTGGGAGTATAAGAGGGTTCATACCTTTCCCAAATGAACGTAATTGCGCAACGGGAATACGAATTCGCTTACTACGATTCTACCGTCCAGTGCTTTAACCATTACTCCACAGGACAACTTCCCCTCTGTGTGTGTGTGTGTGTGTGTGTGTGTGTGTGTGTGTGTGTGTGTGTGTGTGTTCAAATTAGGATCGTTGGTTGGTTGGTTGGGTTTCATGGCATATCAAAATTTGTCGGTTATTCAACCCGAAATCCATTTTTATACAAATAATCAGTTATATTTCAAACAATTCAGTTTAGCATAAGGATACAGTTTAATTGACAAAAACATTTCTATTTCAAGCTCTTCAGTTAAGTCAAACAGTTCTAATTCAAACTATTCAGTTTAGTATAAGTATTGTTTTTTGTCTACACACAGTTAAATGTCAAAACAGTTCTATTTTAAACAACTCAGTTTAGCGTAAATACAGTTTCAATGTCAAAAACAGTTCTGTCACAAACAATTCAGTTTAGCATAAGTACGCAATATAGTTTTATTTGACTCACAAATAGGACCCTATCACGGAGGTGCCCGTGGTGTAATGGTTATCGTCGTTGGACACGGCAACACGAGTTCAAATCCTGGACGAGACTGATTGCATTTCACATAGCACCCTTTACCCTTGGGAAAGGTATGAATCCAATTATTCTCCCTCCAGCTATGGGAAGATAGTAGGGCAGACTTCAGCCTTGGTGAAGCAACTAGTCTAGGAGAAGGAAAACTCTGAATTCAACCCGCTTAAAAATTGACCTTGTGTCATATCCTGTTCGAGCGGAGGGGTCGGTAAATATGGACCCTATCAGGTGCTACCACTCCGAGCTAGACTGGACCTAAAGGGGTACTCCGTATTCCCCTATGTTCCACTATTACTGAATCCCCACCATCAGATTGTTTAGTGTCATTAAAAGGACATTCGTTGAAAGTAGGGTCTTACCTCTCTGCAGGGATGCAGTCGGTGTATTCTAGTGCCCCAGCCGAATGGGTAGCATTTGGATTGTTTATAGTAAGAAAAAAATCAGATAGATATGTAAAAAAGATATTGTTTTTCTCACGTGATCCAAATTTTTGTTTTTATCTTGCTTAATAAAATTTACTCAAATTTGGACTGAAGTCTAACGCATTTTTATATGTTATTGATTTCTTCTCGATTGATACAATCGTTAATTTTTGTGAATATTACCAAAATGGAAAAAAGCAACCGATGAGGAAAATCTGTTTCGTTTCAAACTTTCAAAAAAAAAATCCGTTTCTTACAACAAAGAAAACAACGATTTAAATGAATCGATATTTCTCACTTTTGGAAACGAACCCACCACATTTGTTGGGTGTATACGCGGAAATGCTCTAAAATTGTCTGTGATAGCAAGATAAGATAGATAAAAAAAATAATAAAGCACACACACACACACACACACAGATAGATAGATAGATAGATAGATAGATATAAGAGAGAGAGAGAGAGGGAGGGAGAAAGAGAAAGATTAAGAGAGAGAGAAAGAGAGTGATATATACTTTTTCGAATAAGATATATTTGATCATACGTAAGTTGCTAGATAGATAGATAGATAGATAGATAGATGGATATGAATGAACTGAGATAGATAGATAGATACGAAAAGAAAAATACATACATACGCACCCACATATACATATATAGAGAGAGACAAAGAGAGGTTGATAGAGAGAGAAATAGAGACTTTTAAAATGAGATAGATAGATAGATAGATAGATAGATAGATAGATATGGAAAGAATAATGCACATACACACACACATACACACACAGAAACACATGCACACACACACACACACACACACACACGTGCGCGCGCACAAACACACACACACACACATATATATATATGTATATATATAGAGAGACAGACAGACAGACAGACAAAGTTAGAGAGAGAAATAGCGAGATAGATTTAAAAAATAAGATAAGTAGCTAGCTAGCTAGATAGATAGATAGATAGATAGATGCGTAGATATTGTGGTTGATAGACTGATAGATCCATCTATCCACTAATACGAATGTCCATTTTTTTATCTATAATCTTTTACCCCAGAGCACATCAATTACTTTATCAATATCCACTTTTCTTGTTATGTATGAAAAAAATCAATTTTGTAAATATTTGATGGCATATAAGGCGCATTTTTTTTTTTACTAAAAATATCTTTAAAATTTTTCCTGCGTTTTATATATTATACGTAGGTTTAAACGAAATTAGCTACCTGCCAACACCTATCAGCTTACACTTTCGTGTAACTTTCATCTACCTATTGTAGTTTTTTTTAAATCC